>CM054820.1:26230893-26316768 GCA_028984105.1 Lavandula angustifolia
ACGGCACCTCAACGAAAGCAAAGAGTTGAAGCCGACAATAAAATTGACCACGCCTTCAAAGCATCACAAGACAAAGATCTCCAAATGACAAGCAAGACAACGAGTAAGACCGAACCTTCACTTAATGATTTACAAGAAGGAAGTCTCGCTCGAGTACGCGCTTGCTCGCCGTGAAGTATCGAAGGAGAAGGAGAGGCGCAAAAAACCGACTAAAGCATACCGAGACACAAAAGGTAAGTCGATTATACTCCAAAACGCACTCCCCGACTCACAATCTTCTCGAATGCGTAAAAGAAGGGACGACTCAAAGACCATCAAAGGATAGTAAAAGCAAAGAAGAAAGAGTCATCACTTGCTACAATTGCAAAAAAGTCGTGACACTATAAATATGATTGTCCTCCGAGCTCGCAGTGCCGAACGCGCAAAGACGTAAGGCAAGGAGAGAGAAATTCGCCTTAAGAGACAATCCTATATTGCAGCGAGATCTCGATGACTCGTAAGAAGTCGACTCGCAACATCCGCCTAAGGGGGGACTTGTAGATCCGAGTAGAATAGTGTGTTCCTGAGAATTTGTTGATGTAATCACTTGTAAGGATGATAGTAGTAGAAATATTGAAGAGTGTGAGTAGAGAGAGAAGAGAGATCGAGAGAGGAGAAGAGAAGGAGTTGATAACTTTTTGATTGATAATTTCATAACTGAACATAGGGTAGATATAGGCACGGAAGGCGTGACCTAATTGTTGGGATTTTGTATACTGGAAGCACTTTTTATGCTTGTATACAATGTGTTTTTGTCCTTACCACTGTTTTATTCTCCTATCTGATAAATATGTATATTTGCACATGTTATCCTTTATCTTGTATAAAAGTTAGATTTGTGTGGTGTGTCGGGTATCACGTAAGACAACACAAATTGGTTGAACCGACAAGATATAAACAAGCTAACACAAATGAGACAACTTAAGGATGAAGTTGCCTGGCTTAAACTGCAGCTTTAGATAAGAAGTGGCTTGTCTTAGCCGCTTGTCTTTACCGGTACACTTAAGGTGGTGTATTGAAGGATCACAAAGGAGATGTGTTCTCCTAACCCGACCTTAGTGGAGAACCAAGATCTCGGTGACTTAGTTGATCTTAAGCTTGGTAAGACTTCACCGAGTGCATTTGGCTATCTATCACTTTGACCTACTATGGTGAACGCCAAACGAGCGGCGGATCTACGTATTCGGGTGTTAGTAGTTATTTGTGGCTCAGCCGGGTTGTCCGTATCTCGCATCCGTATCCTAGTAAAACGGGTTGATAATATCCCCCCGAGGAACTCGGAAAGGATTAGCACACTAAACCCTGCCGGCTGATTAAGTTCAAAGTGTGTTAATAAGGTCGAGTGGTACTACTCAAGAATATAAGATGTTAATTAATTTAAGCCGTCAATGAGCTTAATTAATTAACTGATATTTCTATCTTAAATACTGAGATCGATTAAGTCTAAAATACAAGCCCTTGCTCAAATCGGGGATAAAGTGGGTAAGTCAAGACGGATTCTCTAGTGGAATGAATCTCGTGTTAATTAATTAATTTTGCTCCGGGCCGAGCATGGTAATTAATTAATTGGAGGCCCAGCCTTTATTTCTTGTATCGATCCCCGGTCCGGCCCAATTAGTTGTCTAGTAATTTATTGTCTCTCGTAATTCATTATTAATGGATTAAGTATTTTTACATTATTTAATAATGTCATTTATCCGGAATTAATCGGCTCAGGCCAATTAATTGATAAATATTAGTAGCCCAATAAATTAATTAATTATATTATGGGCTGGTTATGTGGAAGCCCATCGAATATAATTAAATTAATAAGGCTACAAATATATTAATATTATATAAGTTTTTGAAGCCTATATATATTAGTATTCTATTCGTAAACTCACACAATTGATTCATAAAATCGAGAGTGGCGTGAGTTTATAGAGAGAGAATAAATTTATTTTCTTCGTATCTCTCGACCACCCGTAGGGAGAGAAAAGGCCGGGACACGTATCGAAGATCTCGACACAGAGCAACAACGGAGCCGCGACAACACACCAGAGGAAGGTAGCCTTACCGTAAACCCTATTATTCCTACAATTGGTATCGAGCCCGGTTTAAGCTCCGATTGTTGTTTAATCGTTTTTTATTTCGTTGTTATCGGCTTATTTCGTGTTTCGGGGGCGGCCTCGCGAGCCACCGTTTTGACCTCGTTGTATCGCTTTTCTCGTGAGAAAATCCACGAGTAGTTGATAGGATCAATGTGCTATGTGATTGTATTTTAATTGTACTGTAATTGGTCCGGGAGGCACGGAATACGAGACGACGAAAATTAGATTTTTTGCAAAGAAAAACCCTAGTTTATCTAGGGTTCCGCCGCATCTTGCGGCGGAGATTCCCGGCGCGTCCGACGTCGGATCGATGATCGGCTTGAACCGCTGGAATCTTTTTCTTACAAGCTTCGCGCCGATTGGTCGCAAGGGATCATCCGATCTTGATGCGATCGAATCGACGTCCGAAGTTCGCCGCTCACCATGAATTCATTCCGGCGAATCGCTTGAAATTCCGGAAATCGAGGAACTAATCTCGGCCGGAATCTGCTACCCGGTGGTTGTGAGTGTTCCAACATCATTTCTCCTCTTTCAATTGATCGAATCGCGTCTCGGAAAGGTCGAATTTGGGCGGCGAACGCGCGCGGCGGAGGCGCGATTTATCGCGCCGCACGCAACGCGGCGGCGGCTCCAGCGGCCGTTTCATAGATCCGACGTCCTGGGGACGCCGGGCGGGACTGGAGACGGTGGAGGAGGGTCGGATACGCACGGAAAAGGGGTGGCGGGCGCGCGCCGCGGCGGCAGCCGCGCCGCGTGCAAAGCGCAGATCCGCGCCGCCCCGGCGGCTTCTGACACGGCGAGGCCGGTCCTGGGCTTCTCCGTGGTCCGGCGCTCCTCATGGTGCGTGACGGCCGGCTGGGAACCGCCCGAACATCGGGCGGCGGCGGTGGCGCTTGTGTGAAGAAGATGATGACATGGGCGCGCCGACGTGGCGCGCCACGCGCCCCCGCCGAGCCGGGCCCCGCGTATGCGCGACGCGGCTTACACGTGGCCGACGGCACCGATGATGTGGCAAAGCGCGCTGGGCGCTGACGCATTTTTCTGATTCGAAGATTTTGAAGATTTCGAAGATCCGTATTTTGATCGGCAATGTAATAGTTGGGATTACGTGTTTTAAAGCCCGATAACGATTTTAAATTTCCTATTTGCGTATTTATTTTTAATTATGCTTTAAGCATGCGATTATGTGATTAATCGCGCTTAGAAAAGCATGTAAATAGGATTTATGTCGTTGCTAAAGCATGTTTTATTTTTCGCGAGCACGTTTTATTATATGCGTTTAGAAATTGTACGCTTTAGGAATTATGTGGGATTTCATGATTCGTTACAAACTTTTTGAACAAAAAGACTAAGAAATTTTAAAATTAAATGTTTAATTAGATTCCATTAATTTGGATATTAAACAGCTTAATCGGACCTCCATTAATTGGACTCTACACGAAAGTAGTAAGATTTTGTAAGTAAACATCCACCGCGCGGCTTGCTTGCATTTATGAGCTACCGCTTTGTGAGATGAGTTTTCCAAAACAATATTTGATTATTATCGAGTAGTGGGAGCGAAGCCGTAAACGTCCACCGCGCGGCTTGCGTGCCTAGTAAACATGAGTACTCTAGAAGATAATAATTAAATAGGACGGCTAATTAGATCAAATTGAATGCGGCATGGTTCGAGTAAGTATGTCAATTTCGAGAATTTGATTCTATTTGGTCAAATTAACGGTCAATGCTTAGATGTCACCGCAGTACAATTCACTTCCCTCGAAGTCCCTTCCCGCGTTTTAATAGTGACATGGTCCGTAGATATCGAACTATTAATTTCATTCGTCTCAAGAACCTAGACGTGGATTGAAATTAAAGAGCTAGGTAAATAGCTCGGTTTAGGGTTACGCTAGTAAACGCCCACCGCGTGGCTTGCTAGTGAAATTCCTAGAGCGGTTCGAGGTTTTTAACATCATTGGTTTTTCAAAAGGTTACAATGATCGTTAATTACGAATTATGTGCAAATATTTTCCTTACATGCTTTATTTTACATTATTTTTCGATATGTCTCTGCTCAAGCCGTTGTTAATGGTCTTATGAGCCGACCCTTAAAGCGGTGTTGACAATTTTAAAGAGTGGAGGAGAAACCTTACACTAATGTTCCAAAATGAGAAGATCTTGTATGTTCTCGGGCCCGAACTCCCCAAAGAAGGGGCGACCGAGGAGCGGATAAGGGAATCCGAAAAGTGGATGGAGGATAATGATAAGACTCGCTTTTGTCATTCTATCCACTATGGTTGATTCTCTTGCTTCACAAGATGATAATACACCTCATGCGGGAGTGATATGGGATTCCATGGCTGAAAAGTTCGGTGAGACCGACGGATCTCGTAGATTTCATCTTCTCGAGGCAAAGTTACTACCTTCAAGATGACCGAAGGTGCATCCGCGGCGGATCATGTTTTACATATGATCGAGCCGCTAGATCGGCTTGCAAAAGTTGGTGGCGTCTTGGATCTTGGCATCAAGATAGACGTTATTCTACATTCACTACCTAAGTCATATGAGAATTTCCGCCTAAATGTAGTGATGTCAAGGAAAGACTACACTCCGAATGAACTTTTGAGTGAGTTGATTACCGCAGTAAGGAATCACGGGTCGACTAAAGGTAAAGGAACCCAAATCTTGAACACTACTAGCAACCCAAGGAACCCTCTCGAAAGGTAGGTTCCGTAAAAAGGGCAAGAAGGCTACAAACGTCAAGAAAAAATAGTGGGAGCACGGGGTTAGCACCCACCGCAGGGGTTCAAAACCTAAGGGGAAGTGTTTCAAGTGTGGTAAGGTTGGACATTGGAAAACCGAATGTCCCGACTTAAAGGCAAAATGTAAAAGGTACACGCACGCCTTAGTAACCGAAACTATGCTTGTTTCCGCATCTACCCATGAATGGGTAGTAGATTCCGAGCAACCGATCATGTTTGTTACACCTTGCGGGGGTTTCTCGCAAAAGGGTTCTCGGCCGATGGCGAGGTGGTGGTTTCCATGGGCAATGGATCGCGAGTTCCAACTATCGCCATTGGAGATTTACATTTACCTCGTTTTTGACTCTATTTTAGTATTAAGAGATGTTTTATTGGTGCCTCGAGTTTAGGCGAAACATTATTTCCGTTTCAAAACTTTTTTATTGTGGATAGTTATAGATCTCGTTTTTGATGATCAAATTTCGATTTCAAAAGGGAAAGATCTTATCTCGCAATGGGACTTTAAATGGATCTCTATATACTATTACATCTAATCCATGTACATATGTTAATGTTGCTTCCTCATCATTAAATCCTAAGAAGAGGAAAGAATCTTCTAAGGTAAATCAAACTTATCTGTGGCACTTAAGACTAGGTCACATCAATCTAAATAGGATCCAAAGGTTGGTGAAATACGGATCATCGGAGTCTCTCCAAGTTGAACCATTTCCAACTTGCGAATCCCGCTGGAAGGTAAGATGGTGACTGGGCCTTTTAAGGCAAAGGGTTATAGAGCTACGTAAGCATTAAGTTTGATACATTCCCGACTTGTGTGGACCTATGTCTACACAAGCTCGTGGAGGGTATGAGTATTTTGTCACATTTACCGACGATTACTCGAGGTATGGATATGTTTACCTTCTTCACCACAAGTCGGATCGCTTTGAAACCTTTAAGGAATTTAAGGCGTATGGAGAAGAAGCTAGGTAAAGAAATCAAAACACTACGATCCGATCGTGGTGGGGAATACCTATCCAACGAGTTCAAGGACTACTTGATGTACGTGGGATTACATCCCAACCGACAAGCACTGTGCACGCCTCGCAGTAACGGTGTGTCGAGAGAAGGAACCGAACTCTCTTAGAGACGGTTCGGTCCATGATGAGTTATGCAACTTTGCCGCTTCCTTTGGGGATACGCCCTAGCGATCGCAAAGATATTTGCCGAACCGTGTGCCATCCAAGTCGGTTAACACGACTCAGCCGAAGCTGTGGAGCGGCACAAGCCCGCAGATGCACCACATAAAGATTTGGGGGTGTCCCGCTTATGTCTTGAATAAACAAAGCCGACAAGTCGGGATTCACGCTTAGAGGTTATGCCGTTCATAGGACATCCGAAGGAAACGAAAGGTGGATACTTTTATGATCCTAAAGAACCGAAGATCGTTGTTAGCCCTAACGCCGGCTTCTTAGAAGAGGATTACATTAGTAACCAAAAATCTCGAGTCGACATCATTTTTGAGGAATTACAAGGTGGTCGGGTTCCACTTGAATGCCCTGGTGCAAAGATAGTACTCCACGAGTAACCGCACAACCGCTAACACAACTCCCGACACCGTTCGACGTAGCGGGAGGGTGATATTTACACTGACGGTATATGTTCACTATGGAGACGTTTAATTATCTCCCCGGCGCATGAACAAGATACCGTGGATCCCCGGACTTACAACGGAGCAAAGGGAGATGTAGATGCACCATGGACTCGTAATTTGAGTCCATAACTCGATATGGATGTATACGAGATCACCGAACTACCTAAGGGCTTCAATGCTATTGGGTAGTAAGTGGGTATACAAGAGAAAGAGAGAGCACCGAATGAAGAGATCATGGCGTTTAAGCCCGTACTAGTGGCGAAGGGTTTTACCCGTAAAGAAGGTATCGATTATGAAGAGACCTTCTCGCCTATAGCAATGATCAAGTCCATTCGGATTCTCCTCGCCATATCACCACATGAAACTAGAGATCCGACAAATGTATGTCAAAACCGCTTCCTAAACGGTCACCTTGAAAAAGGTAGGGACATCTACATGAAGCAAATGATGGTTATGTGAATGAGGGCGAAGAGCATCTAGTTTGGAAGCTTAAGAAGTCTATTCATGGATTTAAGCAAGATTTTCTAGCTATGGGCACCAATGCTGACGAGGTAGTCAAATCCTACGGATTTGTATCCCGTCCTAACGAGGTGTGTGTAACGTATTTGTGTTAACGGATCGCTGGTGTTTCTTGCATTTTATGTAGATGACATCCTTCTCATTAGCAATAATGTTGAAGTGTTATCGACGTAAAGACGTGGTTATCCGAGCAGCTTCAAACGAAGGACTTAGATGAAGCCGCTTACATCCTCGGGGATCAATGTTATTCGAGATCGCCGTAAGAAGGATGTTAAGCTTGTCACAAGTGTCCTACATTGACACCGTTATTGCTCGTTTTAGCATGCAAAATGCCAAGATAGGTTCAATACCTTTCGTATACGGCATTTTTCTATCCAAGAATCAACGCCTCTAAAAACGCCCGAAGAGATAGAAAGTATGAGGCTAGTACCATACGCTTCCGCCGTCGGTAGCCTCATGTATGCGATGCTTTGTACGAGAGCAGTATATCTCACATGTTGTATGCATGGTCTCAAGATATCGCCTAACCCCCGAAAGGAACACCGGATCTGGGTCAACCATATTCTCAAGTACCTTAAACGGACTAGAGATTATAGAGCTTGTTTACCAATGCATGCCTAGTGTCTTTGGGTTATACGTAATCGGATTTCTAGGCCGACAGAGACGAGTAGAAGTCTACCTCGGGTTATGTGTTTACCTTGGGAGGTGGAGCCATTTCATGGAGGAGTGCAAAGCGTAAATGCATTGCGGACTCAACCATGGAAGCAGAGTATGTGGTCGCTTGTAAGCCTCGAAAGAGGCAAGATGGCTCAAGAATTTTCTCCAAGATCTTGATATTGTTCGAATTTGCCTAAGGCGATCACGATTTATTGTACACATGCGGGTGCAAAGACAAATTCTAAGGAACCTAGATCTCACAAGGCGTTTAAACACATAGACCTAAGTACCATATTATACGAGTATTCGTAAATCGAGGCGACGTGGTGATTGACAAAATTGGAACCGAAGTCAACCTAGCTAATCCTTTCACGAAGAGCTTACCACTCCCTAGGCGTACGAGAAGCATGTTCGTGGCTTAGGATGGTAGGAGATGCCCCCCACTTAGGACTACGTAAACTTTTGTATAAGTGGGAGAAGATGTCGTGATAGATAGGATAAATAGCTAACATATAGCCGGGTACTAGTTTGTACCTAGATAGCCGAGATATAGACACATTGTATACTAAAAGTTTACTTTAGTATAAGTGGGAGAATTGTTGGGATTTTGTATACCGGAAGCACTTTTTATGCTTGTATACAATGTGTTTTTGTCCTTACCACCGCTTTTATTCTCCTATCTCGATAAATATGTATATTTGCACATGTTATCCTTTATCTTGTATAAAAGTTTGATTTGTGTGGTGTGTCGGGTATCACGTAAGACAACACAAATTGGTTGAACTGACAAGATATAAACAAGCATCATGTACCGAGACAACTTAAGGATGAAGTTGTCGCTTAAGCCGCAGCTTTAGATAAGAAGCGGCTTGTCTTAGCCGCTTGTCTTTACCGGTACACTTAAGGTGGTGTATTGAAGGATCACAAAGGAGATGTGTTCTCCTTAACCGACCTTAGTGGATCACCAAGATCTCGGTGACTTAGCTGATCTTAAGCTTGGTAAGACTTCACTGAGCGCATTTGGCTATCTATCACTTTGACCTACTATGGTGAACGCCAAACGAGCGGCGGGATCTACGTATCTCGGGTGTTAGTAGTTATTTGTGGCTCAGCCGGTTGTCCGTATCTTGCATCCGTATCCTAGTAAAACGGGTTGATAATATCCCCCGAGGAACTCGAAAGGATTAGCACACTAAACCCGGCCGGCTGATTAAGTTCAAAGTGTGTTAATAAGGTCGAGTGGTACTACTCAAGAATATAAGATGTTAATTAATTTAAGTCCGTCAAATGAGCTTAATTAATTAACGGATATTTCTATCTTAAATACGGAGATCGATTAAGTCTAAAATACAAGCCCTTGCTCAAATCGGGATAAAGGGGTAAGTCAAAGACGGATTCTCTAGTGGAACGAACCGTGTTAATTAATTAATTTTGCTCGGGCCGAGCACGGATAATTAATTAATTGGAGGCCCAGCCTCTTTATTTCTTGTATTGGATCCCCGGTCCGGCCCAATTAGTTGTCTAGTAATTTATTGTCTCTCGTAATTCATTATTAACGGATTAATGTATTTTTACATTATTTAATAACGTCATTTATTCGGAATTAATCGGGCCGACAATTAATTGATAAATATTAGTAGCCCAATAAATTAATTAATTATATTATGGGATGGTTATGTGGAAGCCCATTGGAATATAATTAAATTAATAGGCTACAAATATATTAATATTATATAAGTTTTTGAAGCCTATATATATTAGTATTCGCTGCTCGTAAACTCACACACCGATTCATAAAATCGAGAGCGGCGTGAGTTTATAGAGAGAGAATAAATTTATTTTCTTCGTATCTCCGACCACCCGTAGGGAGAAAAAGGCCGGGACACGCATCGAAGATCCGACACGTGAGCAACAATCGGAGCCGCGACAACACACCAGGAGGAAGGTAGCCTTACTGTAAACCCTATTATTCCTACACTAATATCCTTAGCACTAATACAATTGTTAACCATGTTTAATTAAAAATATGATAACACGTGGAGTGCGAATACGGCGCCCACACGCGCCGCTTTTCAACATTTGATCCTAGCCACTCTTTTTATCGACGGCTCGGACGTCGCTTTTTTCTTCTTATCAACACCATCGAACAACAACCAGTTAAAATTCCCTTTCTCCTTGTTGACTCCATTTCCAGAAACCTTAACCTCTGAGCCTTTCCCGACCATGTCCTCCTTCCCTTCTCGAGCCTGTAATGCCAGGGGCGTGACATCACCCCCTCCATCGCTCCAACCTTGTCCCCAAGGTTGCAGTCACCATGGAACTTCTGAGGTAAGCTTCTTCCAACCAAGACTCAATCTTTGTTCCTTGGAAAATCCACTCGACTAGGAACGAGTGAATAACCCTTCCCTTCCTAGTAATCTTATCAAGGCTTTCCCTTCACCACATGCGAAAAGACCACCTCTCCTTTTTCGTCCAAAGCAGGAAGTTCGGCTGACTGGAATTTCTTGGGCTCGACGGAGAGCTTCAGTAACGAGACATGGAAGACGGGCTAGATCCGAGATCCATTGGGCAGATCCAAACGGTATGTTACTTCCCCGATTTTTTCTATGATAGGGTAGGGCCCGAAATACCCTGAGCGCTCCGGTTCTTTCTTAGAACCACGCTATTTTGGCGGAAAGGTTGTAACTTTAAATACACCTTATCCCCAACACCGAATCGCCTTGCGTAGCCGGTGCTTGTCGGCATTAGTAGCCATTCTTTCGAGCCTTCGCAGGTTTTCCTTCAATGTCTCGTTGAATTCGCATTCTCTCTTCTCGCGATTCCGTACTATCCGGGCGTTGCCTTCTAGGATATGGTCCCATAGTAAAGTTGGGAGGGACATATCCATATAGAGCCTCGAATGGTGTCATCCTTAGGCTGGAATGGAAGTTGGTATTATACCAATATTCCGCCAGGGAAAGCCACTTAAACCACTGCCTCGGAGTATGCCTGACCATACATCTGAGGTAAGTTTCTAAGCACTGATTCACCCTCTCAGTTTGTCCATCTGACTGAGGGTGATAAGCTGAGGTCATATCCAGCTTAGTGCCCAACAGCTTAAAAAGTTCAGCCCAGAAAGTACTTGTAAATATGGGGTCTCTGTCTGTCACAATACTAATTGGTTGCCCATGTAGCTTAATCACATGGTCTAGGAAGATTTGAGCTATAGTAACTGCACTGTAGGGGTGGCTTAGTCCAATGAAATGGCTGTACTTGGTAAGCCTATCCACCACTACTAGGATCACAAGTCCTCCCTCGGGATTTAGGCAATCCCTCCACAAAGTCCATAGAGATACGAGTCGATGCCTGGGTTGGAATGGGGAGGGGTTGAATCAGCCCCGGGCTCGGGGCACCTTTCTGTCTTACTTTCTGAGCAATCTGCACAAGAGCTAACCCATCTGATAACTTCTTTTTTTAGCCCCTCCCATAAGAAGTACTTTTTAATTCTCTCCGATAAGTTCCCTCTTCTCCGTAACGGCCACCCAATGTCAATTACGCATCTCTCCGATTATATCCCTCCTCGCCCCTTCATGATTTCCCACCACTATCCTCCCTTGCTTCCTCAATAGATCTCCTTGATAGTTGTAGTCGGGATAGGAAGTAGGATCTACCAGCCTTAGCCGTGATGATTTTTTTCACCGTTGATCACTTATATAACTCTCTCGCTACCCTTTTAACCCACGTAGGAACAACACTAGTGATGGCTAGGCACTCGATTGGTGTCCCTCCTCGAGAGGGCATCTCGCAGCCAGTGTTTTCCTTTCCTTTCTTGTACCGGATAGAGTAGTCATACCCTAGCAACTTAGGGATCCATTTCGCCGTAGAGGTGTAGTAATTTTCTCGATCTAGCGTACGCTTCAAGCCGCCGGTCCGCCTTGATGATGAAGTGGTTTCCCGTAGATAATTCTTCCACTTCTTTACCGCTAATAGGACGGCTAAGAACTCCTTCTCGTAGATAGAAAGAGACAGTTCTTCTTACTCGTAACTTTTCTTAAGTAGGCAATGGGTCTACCTTCCCGCATTAATACGCCCCCAATTCCTAACCACATGCATCGCTTCCAAGCATGAAGTCCTTAGTGAAATTAGGTAAAGCCGTAACGGGGTCCGTTACCATAGCCTCTTTCAACTTCCGAAAAGCTTCTTCCCGCCTCGCACTCCCATTCAAAAGCCCCCTTCTTCAAGAGGTTACTCAAGGGCTTGCTGATTATGCCATAGCCTTTGATAAATTTTCTGTAGTAGCCTGTCAGTCCTATGAACCCCCTTAGTCCCTTTAGGTTGGTTGGAACCCTCCACTCTAACATGGCAGCCACCTTTTCTGGGTCAGTAGCCACACCATGCTGTGAGATGATGTGTCCAAGATAAGTCACAGACCTTTGCCCAAACTCACATTTACTCATTTTAGCATATAGGTTCTCCGCTCCCCCGAGAATATCTAATACCTCCCTCACATGCCGACGTTGTTCCTCCCAAGACTTGCCGTAGACTAGGATGTCATCAAAAAACACCAACACATGTCTCCTCAATCTACCCCCAAATACTTGGTTCATTAGGGATCGAAGGTAGCCGGTGCATCGCACAAACCAAAGGGCATAACTAGATACTCATAGTGACCATTATGAGTTCTAAAAGCTGTTAAGTACCTAGAAGCTGGATCCATTAAGATCTGAAAATATCCAGATCTTAAATCAATCTCGCTGAAATATCTTGCTCCATATAACTCATCCAATAGCTCATCAATGATGGGGATGGGGTAGCCATGCTTCACAGTTAGGCTATTAAGATACCTATAATCCTCACACATCCTCCAAGTGTTATCTTTTTTCTTTACCAGTAGAACTGGGGAAGAGAAAGGGCTTTTGCTGGGCTGGATCTCACCAGATTCCAGCAGCTCATTAACTGTCTTCTCTATTTCTGCCTTCTGAGCATAGGAGACCTTATAGGGATATTGTTGCTTAGGGTTACTCCCAGGCTGTAGGACTATCTTGTGCTCCACTCCTCTGCTTGGAGGCAACCCTGTAGGTGTTTCAAAGACATCAGCAGAGGTTCCATTAGAGGGTTGTTCTGTTCCTTCCCATCCTCCATAGCCATTAACGTAAACCTTCTCGGGGTAGATGAACTCCTCTCGTAGCAAACTGTTAAACAATGCCGCAAAGAGCGGGAGGTGAGATTCCCCCCCCCCAGCAAAGGTTTATGTAAATCCTCTTTCCCCCACACATAACCGAAAAGAATTTGTTATCATAGTCAAGGATAACAGTGACCCTTCCTTAAGCCAATCACTTCCCAATATTAGATCATAACCAAGCAAGGGATAATAATCCCGATATCAAACACAAACTCATAATCATGCATGTTCCGTAAATCCTTTAATCTTTTTGTCACTCACCATAATATTACCATTAGCCACCAAGACATTTAGGGGTTTGGTAGGTTCCAAAATCTTCCCTAAACCGTGAGCCAATTCCCGTATTTAAAAACTAAGGGAACTACCAAAGGTCCACTAGTATTCTCGAAGTTTTCTTCCCTTAGTGTTGCCCACTAATGTCATAATGCTCTTCCCCGATTTCTCCTCCATAGACCCCAAGGTGACCAAAACCATTCCCAGTTCATCACTAGCATCACCAAAGTCCTCTTCCTCAGACTCCACTTCCATTTTGTTCAAGAACTCCCCTTGTTCCTCCACTGACATCACCATGAAGTTAACCCTGTTTGAGCATTTGTGTCCAAGGCCAAACCCGCTCATCACAATTATAAGCACCAGCCCTTAGCCCTCCTTTGGTCCATCTCCATGGGAGTGAGAAGCTTAAACCCGTGTTTCGGATTCTCGTAGAGCCTTCTCGGATGTGCTTCGGCTCATCTTAGGTTCCTGTTTTCTGGACTGATTACTAACTGCCATGCCTCTAGTGTATTCCTTCAACTTCCTTAGTAGAGAATCATTGAGGTGAACCTGTTGTCTGCCCAAATGAATGGCTGATTCCGTGGAAGTAGGGTTTAGCATTTCCACTCGACTTGTATGTCTTTATCCAACCCACTCACAAAGGCCGCCACCCAAGAATCTTCATCAAACTCTCCACACTTACCGCGTGACTATGAAGGCCTTCAACTCCTCAAATCTAGAGACATATTCCTCATAAGCCCCTCGTATGCCTTAGTTTATGCAGCTCCCCACCGCCTTGTTGGGCTTGTAGATCTTGGAATCTATTAGAAATCGCCCTTACAAACCGAGGCCATAGAAGATCCTCACCCTTGAACGGCAAATTATCATACCATTCCGTGGCCTTTCCTTCAAAGTGCATTGAGGCAAACACAACCTTCTCGTTCCTCGTGCATTAAGACCATGGAGAAATAGCTATGACATCTCATCAACCATGACCTAGATCTAGTTCCATCAAATTTAGGGAAGTTGATTTTAGCAACCGTAGGCAAAATCCCCGTAGAGTTTCCGCAATTGTTGGAATACGGCTTAGATCCACCCCCCTACTACTACCTCCCATGGTACTGTGGTAATGGAACCGAGTACCGAACCCTTGTTTCATCCCACTACCTGCAATAGATGCCCTCATTTCTTCACCAAACCGAGGTACTTCCATATACACACCTCCCCCACCCTTGGACCCTTTCCAAAAACACGGATCCACTACCTTCCTCCACCCCCCTTCCCGGGCCCGCCTAAACCCCGGAGGTGATCTAGGACTCACACGCACATGAGGGTTAGCATAGCGGGGTGCGGGTGGCCCGAC
Organism: Lavandula angustifolia; assembly: GCA_028984105.1. Taxonomy (NCBI): domain Eukaryota; kingdom Viridiplantae; phylum Streptophyta; class Magnoliopsida; order Lamiales; family Lamiaceae; genus Lavandula; species Lavandula angustifolia. The sequence goes on from CM054820.1 coordinate 26,245,346, forward strand.
GCTTTAGATCCGGTGTGGAGATGTTATTCCACCCGCCCATTCTCTCGTATAGGTTATTAATCATGCCGGACAAGTTGTTGGTGAGAGTACATGTATTCATAGATAGTTGCTGCATCATGTTCTGATTTAAAATGTTTACTAATACCTGTGTCTTCTCATCTATGTCCATAGGTTGCAGAACTGGTTCTTCATCTTCGATCTGTCCATCCTCATGAATGGGGGGTAAACCGGAAGCGGCCATAGGAAAGTGCTCTGATACCACTGCAACAATTCACCGGAAGGGGGGACTTGTAGATCTGAGTAGAATAGTGTGTTCCGGAGAATATGTTGATGTAATCACTTGTAAGGATGATAGTAGTAGAAATATTGAAGAGTGTGAGTAGAGAGAGAAGAGAGATCGAGAGAGGAGAAGAGAACGAGTTGATAACTTTTTGATTGATAATTTCATAACTAAACATAGGGTAGATATAGGCACGGAAGGCGTGACCTAATATCCTTAACACTAATACAATTGTTAACCATGTTTAATTAAAAATATGATAACACGTGGAGTGCGAATACGGCGTCCACGCGCGCCTGCTCTTCAACATTTGATCCTAGCCACTCTTTTTATCGATGGCTCGGATCGCTGCCTTTTTCTTCTTATCAACACCATCGAACAACAACCAGTCAAAATTCCCTTTCTCCTTGTTGACTCCATTTCCAGAAACCTTAACCTCTGAGCCTTTCCCGACCATGTCCTCCTTCCCTTGTCGAGCCTGTAATGCCAGGGGTGTGACAGACTCCTTCATGGACTCATCTGACGATGAAGCAGCTTTCATGGCCTTAGAGCATGAAGCTGAAGAAACAACTGAAAAGTGCCTAATGGCAGGAGAACAGGATGAGGTAAACTCTCATGAACACTTAATTCCTCTTCACAATGCACACACGACACTGTTTCAGGTGCATATGGGAATTTGGACATCACGACCGCCTATGAAGAATTATTAGATGAACAAATTCAAATGAGTCTGCAGCTCAGTAAGACTCTTCAGGAATTGGATACCCTGAAAGTGGAAAATCAAAGACTTTCTCAGAGAGTCGCCGCTATCAAGCCGAAGGACTTGTGGTTGAGACTCGTGGAGGAGATGAATTCCTCCCGATGGCCAAGTCTCAAAGATCAAGAAGATCGAATTTCGCTTTTGACCAATGACTTGATTCGTAAAGATACCGAACCGAGTCTATCGAAGCAAGAACCGCCGTGACTTCGCACTCAAGCATGACATACCGAAAAAGAGTAATGATGTCCGGAAGAGCCCGATGACCGAGCGGTACATGGGCGCCGAAAAGAAGCCGGAGGCTATGCTTGCAAGCAACAAGCCCAAGCACCGTAAGGAAGGACTTGGTTTCAACCAGAAGCTTCCTCATCTCGCCCCCGTACACCCGTGTGGTGCGTCTAACCGATAGGTTTGTTCGAGGAGAAACAATCAATGCAAATATTCTCAACCCTCAAAGAAAGAACAAACAAAAGATGAAAGCACCGCATCCTACACATCGCATTCTCGACCGTAAGATCGCACCAAGACACCCTAGTTCAGCCAAGGGGGAACTAGCGGAGTTAAGTGGGCCGACCAGCATGGACCACCTCGCTGACACATCCAACCTAAATACGGGTCATATTACTATGATCCTATAGTCGAAGAGGTTCCAAGAGTCGAAAAGAAGAAAAACGCACAAAAGGCAAAGGTCGCAGCCCACCAACTAAGAAGATCTCGACTCCTAAACCCCGAATGTACTCTAAGAAGTCGCCTTGACTACCCAAAGGGTCAAGTATGTCGACTCAAGTGGAAAGAAACTCGCTCCCGAAACCACCGGGTTGTTGGGACGGATTGGGGTTACTAAAACTAACATCTAAGGACCAAAAACAAAATAAAGGGTACCCGAATATAATTCTGCTTTTGCAGTGCACAAAGATCCTCGGGTATGTGGACAAATGGATGCTCAAGACATACGACTTACCAAAGGAACCCACCAAGAATTATATAGCCAAGAAGGACCTGTACTGAGTTTGGAGACAATGCAAAAGGCTATACAAGAGGATATGGAGCACTCAAAGATTGAACCGCCACGCTTCCTAGAGTATCATATGTTGAAGGACTTCAAAGATAATCTTCTCTCGTTAGTCAATTCTCGTGATAACTCGAATAGAGTGATTTTTGACACCGGTTTCGTGATGTCATTGATAAATCTACAGGGAAAATAAGTTATCGTGCTCGCGTAAAAAGAATATATATGTAGCCGATTGGAACTCGCAGAACCCGAAGCTTGTCTCGTCTGGCGAAGAACGACAACCGTACAGACGGCTTTCGCATAGGAGACTCAGCCACCTCAACTTCAAAACGCTCAACAAACTAGCAAGGAACACTCTAGCAAGAGGACCGCCGAATGAAGTATTCAAAGAAAGACACTCAAAGGTGAAGCATGTCTCGAAGGGAAAGCAAACAAGGAATCAAAATCCACCCGTTCCATCTCCTTCCACCGATGGAATCCTTCAGCTGCTACATACGGATTTGTTCGGTCCAGCTCTCCAAGCGACGATCGTAGGCAAGAAATATGCTTTAGTGGTCATCGATGACTACTCGTGCTACACATGGGTCATATCATTGCCAACAAGTCTCGACGTCAAAACAGAGTTACCAACGCTTCAAAAGCTCAAATGTCGAGAAGAACACCAAGATAATCAAAATTGCTCCGACAGAGGAACCGAGTTCCTTAATTCCATGGTAGAGGAGTTCTCGCAAAACAAAAGGAATTGAGCATGAGACATCTGCCGCGCGCACCCTCGCCAGAACGGGGTTGCCGAACGAAAGAATCGCACACTCAAAGAAGCAAAGAAGAACTCTACTCGCACTCGTGACTTCCAACCAAATTCTCGCGTAAGCAAACCGACACCGCATGTTATACTCGTAACTCGATCTCTACCGACAAAGCAAAGATAAGAGAACACCATATGAACTATGGAACTGCAGGAAGCCTTCTTTATCTTATTTCCATATCTTTCGTTGTTCATGCTTTATCCACAATAACGGGAAAGATCACCAAGACTTTTGATAGCAAGTCGGATCGTGGAGTTTTCTTAGGATACTTTCGTCAAGAAAGCTTTCGTAGTATTCAACTATCTGGACTCTTTCGCATGGAGGAAAGCCCTCATGTTGTTTTTAATGAGTTTGCTATCAAGACAGAGCAATAACTCTAACTCTAAACTGAGGACATCAAGAAGCGCCACAGATCTAAGCTTAAAAGACAAACCCGAAAAGATCCAACTTATGTTGGGATGATGATTCGTACGAAGAAACCGAAGACAAGTCTATCGAATCTCAACCAACAGAAAGCAAGTAGCCGAACGGATTGACTCTCCTCAACGTAGTCAATCCTGTGAACTCGTGCCGATGAGGAAACCTTAGAGGTAACCGAGACCACTACCGAGAGTAACAACTCGTGGGGAACATCTATTAATGTTCCCGAGCCGAACGCCCCGAACCCGGAAACTCGCAGATCACACTCTCATTACCGAACCGCTTCAATCTCGTAATAGTACGACCGAAATTCCTAACTCACCTACTATCTCGTGTTGATCAAATTTCGGATGAAGAGATGAAACATCGTAGATCGTGGCTAGATGCTCACACTCCCGATCTAATCATTGGAGATCCTTCAAAGAAAAGTCAAGAGAAGATCCAGATTCTGTCAAGGAGAAAGTGCATTATATTCCTACTTCTTGTCTACCAAGAGCCTCGTGACGATTGAGGATGCACTTAAAGATGCCGACCGGATCATAGCTATGCAGAGGAGCTGAATCGCTCACGATAAACGAAGTTTGGGAGCTTGTTAATGGACCCCGCATCAACACGTCATTGGAACAAAACGGGTCTTCAAGAACAAGCGAGATGAAAACAACGCCATAGTAAGGAACAAAGCAAGGCTCGTGGCTAAAGGCTACCGGCTAAGCCGAGGGAATAGATTTCGATGAGACATTCGCTCCAGCTGCAAGATTGGAGGCAATCGACTATTCCTAGCCTACGCAACACATCAAAGATTCGTAGTCTATCAAATGGATGTGAAGTCTCGCGCTCCCGAACGGCGCACCGAAAGAAGAAGTCTATGTGAGAACAACCGTCCGGCTTTCAAGCAGGACATCGTGTTTATGGACTCGTAAAGGCTCTATACGGGTTAAAACAAGCACCTGTGGCTTGGTACGATACCCCGTCGAGTTTCTTCTTCGTAAAGGTTTTCGTAAAGGCACAAGATCGCACGCCGTTCAAAGATTCGACCGGAACACGACTTATTACTCGTGCAGATCTATGTAGACGACATTATCTTCGGATCAAAGAACGCCGTCACGTGTCGCCAGCTTGAGAAAATGATGAAGGACAAGTTCGAGATGTCAATGATGGGTGAAATGAACTATTTCCTGCTTCAAGTCAAACAATCCGAAAAGGGAACGTTCATTAACCAAGGCAAATACACTCGAGACCTCATCAAAAGATTCGGCTGTACATCCGAGCAAACCTATCAAGATCCCGATGAACACGAATATGAAAATCGATCTTGATAAAGAGGGAGTATCGCAGACCAAACCGAATTTCGTGCAATAATCGGGTTCCTTATTATATCTAATAGCTACTCGTCCCGACATAACTTATTCTCGGTGTTCAAGCGCCGATTTCTAAGCGAATCCTAAGCGTAGCCACATGGACTCAAAGAAAGAAGATTCTCCGCTACCTCGTAGGCACACCCGATACGGGTTTATGGTATCCAACCGATGATAATATCGAACCAATTGGTTACTCCGATGCCGACTACGCAGATGTAGAATTGATCGAAAATCAACTTCGTGAACTTGTCGGTCCCAGCAAGTAAGCCGATCTCATGGTTTTCAAAGAAGCAAAGACTCCGTAGCCACGCCAACTACTAAAGCCGAATACATGGCCGCCGAAGTTGTTGCGCCCAAATCCTTTGGCCGAGACAAAGCAGCCTAAGAGACTACGACGTCATTCGTAATGAAGTGCCGATATTCTCGCGACCGTACTGCCAAGCTATTGCAATCACTCGTAACCCCGTACTCACACACGAGATGCAAGCACGTGGACATTAGGCATCACTTCATTCGCGACCATGTCGAAAAGAAGGATATCGAATGGAAAAGATCCATACCGACAAACAAAGGGCCGATATTCCCGACCAAACCTCTAGCCGAATCCGCATTCAAAGAACTTTCGCAGAGCTAGGTCTGCTGGACCCTACCGACCCCGGGCCAAGGAGAAGGTTCCGGAAAGGATCATTCAAGCAGGGGGAATGATCACTTTCAATACCGAGTAAATTCAAGACGTAGAGACGTAAAACCATCTACAAGAGGTATCACCGACTACTATGTTCACCGACAGTTTGCGTATCTCTACTCGCAGTAACGAATAAAACAGTAGTGCATTTTTGATGAAGATTCAGCATGCTATTAAATATCCTAAGTTTGTCATTTATTATTAACGGCTTATATTTAATACACGACATTCTATACATAAGTTTGCTGAACTCTGCACGCATTTAATGCATGTCATCTCATAGTTACTAGTTAGGCATATTTACAACTGGCTTTGACTTAGGCGGCTATTGTGATCATTACTTAATATATCTTTTAATCTTGACCGTCCATCTCATAAAGCAAGTTTAAACTCTGTCTTTGATCGAAAACCGTTCACCTTCATGTTAGATATATATTTTTGATCATATCTTTAGAAACCGCCATTACCGCACTTAAAATCCTCCCCGCATCCGAAAATTCTCCGAGATCATTCCTTGCAATCCCCTCTTGCATATCCTTTCGTAATCTCTTTCGGTATGCTTATTACAACCGCTACACGAATTAATCTTCTTTTTCGTAATCGCTATACAAACTGCTTTATTTAAATCGATACCGATAAATGCTAGTGTAACAGTGTACAATGGCAAGTAAAAATATTTCGGTGTCTCGCTCCAAGCTAACATGCAAGAAATCCCGGACAAGGATCGTATTTGCCTGAGCCAACCATGGAGTTCAACGCCCGTGATCTCGATTATACGGACGAGATCTTCTCACTCTCGTAGAGTCGTGGCTTGAAAGTTTTCTTTCAAGGAAGCCGACATACTTCCTCCCGAGGCAAAATGGCCGAAGTTTATCTTAATTCCGACTCGCAGGGCGGGGACATAATCTAAGATTCGCCGTTCACGAAATCAAGGACGCTTTTCCGATTCTCAAGCAAATATCACTCAAGGAGGCACTAAAGAGAAGTTTTGATCCGCCTTTATGAAGGAGCCAAGATCAAGGGGTACAAGGATGATCTTGTAGATGACTATTTGACAATATTATGTGGAAAGCCCACGACCTTCGTAGCCGCTTCATAAAAACAACATGCCGCCTCAAGCGCAGCTGGGCTTATATCATGACGCAGCCTATCGACCACCCAAGCAGTGCTCATTCGATCAAGTATCGAGGCTTAAGATCCAGCTCATGATGGCCATATATGATAGAGCCCGGATTAATTGGATGGAGTTCTTTATCCGTGAATTCATGGCTCAGCGGCAAAACTCGGCAAGGCCTCTGCACGCCGAGTGCAAAGGGCAAGCTTTTTACGGATCAAGTTCTCCATAATGATAGAGGATGTCTCGGGGATCTCAACCAATCACCTACAAGCGACAAGGAGTATTTTAATGTGAAGAAGGTCGATTCCACAACAAGATCGCCGCTTCTTCGCCAGACGGGTCAGTCCTCACCCGTAACTCAGCAGACTAAGCCTCACAGGCTACACCCTCGAAGAAGAGAACACCTCCAAAGAAAAACTCCGAAGGCACCAGCTAAGAAACCGAGGAAAGTCATTCCGACGTGCCTACCGAACCCGAGGTTTCTCCCCGAAGTTCCCGCCGCAGCTACTCAAGAACCTATTCAACTCGCCGCCGATGATAGACGAGTCGAATCATCTCGAGAAGACTCAATCGCCGGAGAAGGCCGTCTCCACCGAGGAACCCGTAGAAGTGGAACAAGGGGATGCTATCAAGCACATAGCGAGGAGATTCAAGCATCTTGACAGCCCTCTCTCGCTCCACCACTCAAAAAGGTGCCTCCTATCGAGACTCGGATGCCTCCCATGACTCTGAGTCCGAGACAAAGATCTCGAAGAAGAGACAATCGGGACGGAAGCTTCAACGATCATATCCAGAGCATCCCGAGAGATTCTTCAACATATTCCGTGAGCTTGCCGACTACTCGATCCGTTGCTCATTGCAAAATCAGCAAGGCTCCACATGTTGCCGCGATTTCAGGAGTGGCCCCAACTACAACGCCTAGTACTCCACTACTCCCCGCCAGCCAGCCTTCATGAAGAAGAATTGAAGTCGAGGGAGCAAATAGGCTACCTCGAGCCCGCCGACCTTAGCACCATGGAGAACCCGAGGGCCGCTATGCCGACAATGATACATGACAAGCGACCTAGCTACCGGCTCAAGACTCGACGGGATCGCACCACGATGGTCAAGATCCACCTGATTCGTGCCCCGGAAAGCCTCGATGAGGAAAATCCCCGTGACAAGGATACACATGCTACCGAACAAGCTCAACCTCCACTCCGTATCCTTGGACCCGCGAAGTCCACGGCCGGTGCTTCGTCCTCCGCAGAGCCCGCCGCCTCTTGCCGGAGTCGACTTACGGGAAGCGCCACACCCAACTTCCAAGAGATCTCGATCCGTAGCAAAAGCTCTCACCGCCAGTGGAATCCGGAATCGAGCTCTTGCGAAGGCCGTCCACAAGGTGTGGAAACAGCATCGCGCTAGCCACAACCAATGAGCTACAGTGGGCCGAAAACACGCATCTAAACCGCCCGCCCCGTTGTCTCTCGAAATTGTATCTCGAAGTTTTGGCTAAGCAAGGCGCTTGATGATCACCTCGTAATCATTCGTAGAAGGACAAGCCAAATTTCTCGAAGCATTCCGTGTTTCAATATCCACTCATACCGAGTCCTTCATTGAACAAGCCTGTGCCACTGAGATCCGACTTGACAACATTCAACCGGTCGTGGAGGATAAGATTTCGAGAAGCCGATGTATTCAAGGCAAGAAATGACCTCTCCCATAAGCAAGACTCGAGGAACCGACTAATGAGAGGAATGAGCCGCACTTGGCACCGACAAAGATCCATGACAGCATCGGGACGAACCGTCCGCCGTCTACACACGCCTAGACAAGAAGGTACTCGTCCCTACCCCGGCTATAATTGATGATGCCAAAAAGGGGGAAGGAAAAGAGAAGAGTACTAAGGAAAAGAGAAGAGTACCGAGAAGCCGACCCCTACCAAAACTACGCCAAATTACTTAAGGGGACAAACTTCACTAAGATCTCGAGAAAAGACCAAGTCCGCGACCGAGATAAGGGGGACTCGCACCTGCACTGCATGCAGGGTAAGGCCCGTGGTGCCTGGGCCGCAAGCACGCTGAGACCGGCCGAAGCGGCTCAGAACCTGTGCTACTCATGCAACCTGCACTCCCATGGATTTTATCAAGGAGGTTGCAGAGTATGCCGAGCAGAAGAGTCGAAGAGGAAGAGGCTCCTCTCCCTCCACCTCGTTCGTGGAAAAGGCAAGAAAGTGCCGATTCTCCCAACCCCTCCACCCAAGAAAACAAAGAAATACATTTCGATCGAGGAGGAGGCTCAAATTTCACCGATGAGAAGTCCGGGTAAGGGAGATTGCCGAAACAAGCCGCTAATAAACCAAAGTCTAAGCCTCGCCAAAGGAAAGACAAAATCTCCAAATGAGGAGGAAGAAAGCCTCGCTGGGTACCTCCAAGGAAATTGATTATCGAGGATGAAGAAGATAGGGAGAAGGAGAAGGAGCAAAAGCAAAGAAAGCACCGAGAATCGTGGTACGCCAAAAGAAAAATCAAGTACCCCCGCTCGAACCAAGACATTCCTCGAAAGCCACCGAAGCCCAAGATGATGAAATTGAGCCCATATTCGACCAAATGAACGGATACCTATAGCGGAGGCGAAGAGGCTAGACAAGTTCAGCCGCGCAGACAGTAACCGGGAGGCGTACCTTGAAGCACCGAGAAAAAGAACCGAGGAAGAGGCCAGCCGAGAGTACCTTCAAAAGCTAATATTCCTTATCGATACGTATGGTTCAGAAGCCACCGATCCAAACGCACGTATGGCCAAAGACAGCACAATGGATACCGCTCAATTTACTCGTAGATGGGAATCGGCAAAGATAGAGTTCATCAAGCGTAATTATTTCTCGGAGGTGCGCCCAACATGACTAAGGCCGATGCCTACACGTAACGGATGATGATAAGTGAACCCGATCTATACATATACTTGCATAAAGTCGTATCTCGAAGGTATAGAAGTTAGTGTTCCGAGCCTTAATCATACCTCCACCTAGAAGAAATGATAACTCAATCCACTTTGGGGTAATAGAAGCTCAAGTAAAGTATGCCGCATCAAAGAGAGAACTCGGACGAAGACGAGCCAAGCAGACTTTGCCGCAAACTTGAAGCCGAGGAAGAACACATACCGGATGTATGGAGTGCCACCGCCGAGACGCAATCTCAAGGATTCATGGACAGGATCAAGCGCTTTAAGGGCTCCTAAGGCTTAGTTCTCGATCTTCCTAGCTTAGCAAGATTTGTAATTGGACCGATCCGAATAACTCATATATACAAATCTGATTTTCGCTCGTACAACCACTTGTTGTCTATTCACCGTGTTTGTATTACGCTTTAACACTCGTAATCACTAAAGTGATGACCCACTCACACACTCACTCTATTTACTTTCTTGTCGCTTATTACTTTGTTAGATTCTCGGTAGTCTAGTTTCTATGTAACGGGGGAAATTGGTTTCGCCCCGTTTTCTCAATGATCTAGAACCGCCGGAACAACTTCGCCGATCCTACCCGTAATATTGTAAGGAGCTCTATTTCGTTAGTTTAGTGTTAGCATAGATGATATGTTTTGGCATCATCAAATAGGGGGAAATTGTCGGGTGATGATTCTATCCTCAAGATAGTCTTACTTGGTGGGAAATGATTCTATCTTCTATACCGAACCATGCTCAAGCAGCCTCTAGTGCTCTAAATATTGAGAAGATTTGAAGATCCCAAAACCCTATCTCGATTGGTGAACCATTCCATTGTAATCGTTATTTTTTGTCTCCGAGGCTTCGCACTCGCAGACACTCCGCTCCGATCAAGGCGCTTAGTAGATTATCCGCCTTAACACTGAAGTAGAAGACTCAAGGATACCGGACTCAAGAGAGCAAAGATACCGAAAGAACCGCAGAACTAGACTCACCGAGCAAGATATCGAAAGAGTCGCAGAACCGACTCAGCAGGAGCAAGCCATCAACTCGTAGCCGATCTTCGCAGACTTTACTCAGCCTATCTACCTATCGAATATGGGATCGACTTAGCACGGTAGGCAACCTTCGAACTCGCGATACTTTTGAAAAACAATCAACATTGCCATACACGAGGAAGAGAGAAGTCGCCCCGCTTTGCCTTGAAGTCTCGTGGCCGTCTCAACCACTCTATCCGCCTCGACGAATGATAAGAACACACGTGTCTTCTCACCTTCTAAAGCCGTAGCCAACCCTTTACCTAAAAAGGTGGGAAAGCACACTGTTACCTACTTCAAAAGAGTTGTTTGCTACTAAAAGAGAGAGACAGAAGAAGATCGTCTCCAACGGATCTTTTCCACCCCTCGCTCTATAAATAGAGGGACATTTTGAAGAAGAGAGAAGGTGCATAAGCTTAAACGACGAAAACATACACAAGCATTAAAACGAGCTAGAACCAGACAACCCTAAGTCTTCCGCAAGAACTTTAAGATCTATCTCCGGCGAAAGACTACCTTCTCACCATAGGGAACCAAGCTAAACCGTTAGAAGAGCCTCTAGTATCCAAATCGACGATACACGAACCTAAAGCTTATTCCACTGCTCGTCGATCTAGAAGCTACATTCTCATTCCCTATCCCTCTAACCCTAAGCTCAACCGAATATACTTATAGCTTAGACGAAGGAGTTCATATTTGAACCCAATCCTTATTGGAAAAGGACTCCTTCATAGTTGGAGAAGTTTGTCAAACACTTTAGTTTGATGCCTTTGTAAACCGGGACTTGCTCAAGATAATCCCCAAACCACGCCTTTGTGCCGCAGCACAAGCCGACCGAGACTAACTCAAGATAATAAATAGCCTCCCGAACTTTCTGACAAATGGACGTAGGATCGATTGATATCCGAACCACTTTAAAAACTCGTGTCTCGTTATTGCTTTCTCCGATTACCGTTGCATTGATTTTACTATTCATACCGAAAATCTTCTTTAAAATCATACAACCGTCTCAAAGATACCGAACTCGTCTACTTGCCGAACCGAGACTTGCATAAAACGGCTTTCCACTCAACCGATTAGGGCCTACACTTTTCCGCACCGCCGAACTCTACCCCGTTTGATACCGACTCGACTCGCCCGCCCAGCGCATCTCGCAGAGTCGACTCGCTCTTTAAGACTCTTTGCCACACACGATTCAAAACAAATTATTTGGTCCGCCGAATTATTTCAAGACGTGCACTTTCCCCGAACAGACTCGCTCGTGTTCAAAGTTGAGAAAATCGGATTCGGTGTATCCCCCCCTCTACACCCGACCGTACACTCGGGACCAACAACCTTTTAACTAATCCTTTCCTTTATTTTAGATAAAGAACGAACACCCAAAAATATGAAAATGAGATATGAGAGGCTTCCCCGCCGTTCCATAGTTCATATGGTGTCTTTTGATGTCGCTTTGTCGCAGAGATCTGTTTCCGAGTATAACATGCGAAGTCGTAGCCGTTGCCCATAATTTTTATGGGAGTCTTGAATCTGCAAAGGTGGCTCTTGCAGCCTTCCCTTGAGTGTTCTGCTTTTTTCTCTCAAAGAATCCCATTTTGTTGAGGCGTGTGTGCAAAGCAGACGCTCATGCTCTATTCCTTCGCTTTGGCCGAACTCATCGACCATCGCATTCGTGAACTCGTTCCTCCGTCCGAGCGGATCTTTCTCGATCTTTGTGTTCTTTTCGACATTGAGCTTTTTCAAAAGCATAGGCAACTCGCTTTTGATGTCGACTTACTAACAATAAATATGACCCATGTGTAGCACGAGTAGTCATCAATGACCACTATAGCATACTTCTCGCCTCTCGATCGTTATAGGAGAGACTAGACCGAACAAATTCATGTGGAGAAGTCAAGGATTCCATCAACTAAGGAGATGGAACAGAGGATTTTCTTTCCTTGTTTGCTTTCCCTTAAGACAGTTCCATACCGAGTGTCTTTACCGTATACCTCATTCGACGCCCTCTCACTAGAGCGCTTCTAGCTAGCTTGTTTAGCGCCTTGAAGTTGAGACGGCCGAGTCTCCTATGCTAGAGCTACCCCGCTCAGCTTGTCATTCTTCGCAAGCAAGCATGCTTCGTGTTTTGTCGAATTCTAGTCAAAGAATGTATATGTTCTTTCAGGGCTGACTCCGCAACACCGTTTTCCCGTGGATTTATCAATAACATCACGTAAAACCAAAGGTAAAAATCACTCTATTCGATTTATCACAAAATTGACTAATAGAGAGAAGATAATGTTGAAGTCCTTCAATATATGATACCCTTGGAACTGTGGTGGTTCCAATGCTGAGTGTCCCGCACTCCTCCGGTATAGCCTTGCATTATCTCCAAACTCGAGCGGGATCCTTCTTCCATAACATAATCTTTCAGTAGACTCCTCTAGTACGTCATGTGTCTTGAGCATCCGTTGTCCATGTACCATGGGTCCCCTGTGCACCTGCAAAACAAAATTATATTCAGGTACCCCTTATTTTTATTATGGGCCCTTAAGCGTTAGTTTTGTAAACGCAAATCTGTCTAACGACCCTGGTGGTCTCAGACAGTTTCTTTCCAGTTTGATCAACATACTTCACCGCTGGACTGGTTGATGTTGATTTCTGAAGCCTCTTCGTGTTGGGTGATGATTCTATCCTCATCAGTGTCGATAATAGTAGTCTTCTATGCTGTGAAACAGTCATTAGCCCTGTGCTCTGAATGTATTTATGAAGATTTGAAGATCCCAAAACCCTATATTGATTGGTGAACCATTACGTTGTATTTTGTTTTGTCTCTCGAGGTTTCGCACTCAGCACTTCCCGCTCTAGTTCGTGCACTCGCAGATTATCCGCCTCAAGACTCGAAGTAGAAGACTCAAGAAATACCGGACTCAGCAGAAAGTATACCGAAAGGAGTTACTAGAACCGAACTCACAGAGTAGTTCACCGTACTCGTAGCCGATCTTCAAGTAGAGCAGCATCAAAGAGAGAATGCTACCGAACCGAGATCGACTCAAGAACGGACGCACGCCTTCTCGACCGTCGAATCTTTGAAGTCACCTTTCAACAGAGTCAATACGAGGAAGAGAGAAGTCAGCTTCAGATCCCCTTGAAGTCTGTTCTGTCGCAACCACTTTCTGAACCTCGATCAATGACAAGCAGACACATAACCTATTATCTACTTAAAGATGCAAGTCAACAACTTTTCAGAAAAGGAGGGAAAGGACACTGCCACCATACTTCAAAAGAGCCGTTAGCTACCCAAAAGAGAGAGACAAAGGATCGTCGTCTCCAACGGATCTATCCTAATCTCTTCTCTATAAATAGAGGGATAAATCAAATTTGAAGCTCACGAGAAAAATGAACACGAATACGCGAAAAAACAAACTACCGAGAACACACAGAGCATTCAAACGAGCTAATCCGAAAAGCCTAAGTCCTCCGCAAGAAGTTCGAAAATCTATCTCCGGCGAAAGACTACATTCTGGCTTATAAGGAACCAAGCTTAACTTTTTCATACAGCCTCTAGTATCCAAGCGACGATACACTAACCCAAAGCTATATTCAGCTGTTCGTCATTCTAGAAGCCACCTTCTTGTTCCCTATCCCTTTAACCTAAGCTCAATAACATATATCCATAGCTTAGACGAAGGAGTTCATCTTTGAACTAATCCTTATTGTAAAGGACTCCTTCACAGTTGGAGAGTTTTTCAAATACTCGCTTGATAACCGTGTAAACCGAGACTTGCTCGCATAAATCTCAAGACCAAGCATTTGTCCAAAGTACAAACCAACCGAGACTACCTCGCATAATAAATAGCTTCCCGATCTTTCGGGACAAATGGACGTAGGATTTTTGTGTCCCGACCACTTTAAAAATCTCTCGTGTCGTGTGTTATGTTCTTAATCGTTGCATTGATTTACCGTTCATACCGAAAACCTTCTTTAAATCATTCAACCGAGTTTCGGGAAACTAAATAGACCGCACTAATCAACCGAAACCGCTTTTGATAAAAACGCTTTTCTAACTCAACCGAACTGGTCCTACACTATTCCGCACCACCGAACTCTATCTCGCAAGATACCGAATTCTCGACTCTCGCCGCCCAGCGCTTCTAGTAAAGTCGCTACTCGCCAACACGATTCGGTAATGCCTTATCTCGGTTTGCCGAACTTGTTCAAGCATTTACATCATCCCGAAAAGGACTGTTCGTGTTTAAGTTGAGAAAATCGGTTTTAGGTGTCTTCACCCCCCCCCCTCTACACCTGAACGTGCTCTCGAGACCAATAATTGGTATTAGAGCTAGAGTTCTATAAGACTCTTGTTATTCTAAAACTGGTCTACTTGAACGGATTCGGAAAACATTTTCACTGCATATCATTCTTCTTTCATATCACTATTTATCATGTCTGATATGTCAAGTATAAGGATGGTACCCATGTTCTTAGTTGAGAATTATGGAGTATAGCGGGTCAGAATGGAGGCTCATCTGACCTCTCTCCACGACAACATGACAGAGGTTCTAGAGGAAGGACCTATCGTTCCCATGATCGATAGCGTCATAGCTCAGGATCCAGCAGATGGAGGTGGAATGGGGACTGGGAAGAAGATTCCCAAGGACAGAAGTCTCTTCACCCCAGAGGAGAAGAAACTTCACAACGTAGACCGCGTCGCCAGAAATGCCATACTGACCACCATGAGTGATTCCTATCTCGGGAGAGTTCAGGACTGCAAGTCTGCAAAGGAACAATGGGATGCTCCAGCGCTACTGAGTCGGGGGACTCAGAAGATCAAAGCAAATAAACTTGCACTGGAACTCCAAAAGCTGGAGGGATTGTCACTCATGCCTGGTGACACCATTGAAGATCTCAACATCAGATTTACGAATCTGATCAACTCTATCAACGGGCTGGGAAAGACATTCTCCAACCGAGAGATGAATCTCAAAATTTTGAGGGCATTGCCAGACGGTCACTGGACTCCTTTTTCTACCTTATTACGTCATTCTGAGTTAGATATTGTTACTCCTGACCATATCTTTTCAGAACTTCAAGTAGAGGAATTCGAGTTTGGCATACCTCAAAGGAAACAGTGAGCTGAAGCTGACACTAAAGTCGACCATACCTTCAAAGCATCAGTCAGCACAATATCTCCAGCGTCGAGCAAGGCTGAACCTTCACTCACTGACATACAAGAAGAAAATCTAGCCAAGAAATGCGCACTGCTTGCCGTAAAGTATCAGAAGGAGAAGGAGAGGTGCAGAAAAGTGACTAAAGCCCTCAGAGAATCCAAGGGTAAGTCTGAATATACGCCAAAGTGCACTCTTGACTCGCATACTTCTGAATGCAGGAAAAAGGATGACTCAGCACAGTCGAAAGACAATGAAAGTAAGGAAGAAAGAGTCACCACCGCTATAATCGCAAGAAGCCGTGACACTATCAGGATGACTCGTCCCGAAGCTAGTACCGCCGAACGAGCAAAGACGTAAAGTAAGAAGGGAGAAGTTCATCAAGAAGAGACAAGCATACATTGCCGGTGAACTCTCGACGACTCGATGAAGTCGACTTTATGGTATTCTCTGATGAAGCAACTTTGGCCCTAGAACTTGAAGTCAAGAAGATGCCGGAAAGTGTCTCATGGCAGAGAAGAGGATGAGGTAAACTCTCATGAACCATTTAATTCCTCCTCACACCGCACACACGACACTCTTTCAAAAAGTGCACTTGAGAACCGGACGCCGCGATCGCATATGAAGAACTACTCGACGAGCGCATTCAGATGAGTTTGCAGCCTTAGTAAGACTCTTCATGAATCGGATACCCCGAAAGTGGAGAATCGTAGACTTTCTCAGAATGTCAAGTCGCTACCGAGTCCGAAGGACTTGTGTTGAGACTCGTGGAGGAGATAAACTCTCTCGTTGGCCAAGTCTCAAAGATCAAGAAGATCGATCTCGCCCCGACCAAAGAGTTAACTCGTAAAAGATACCGAACCGAGTCTACCGAAACAAGAGTTGTCGGGACTTCGCACCGAGCATGAAATGTCAAGAAACGTGATGATGTCTCGGGAGGAACCCGATGACGAGCGATACATGGGCGCCGAAAAGAAGCCGGAGGCTATGCTAGCAAGCAACAAGCCCAAGCATTGCAAGAAAGGACTCGGATTCAGCCAGGAGCCTCCTCATCTCGCCCCCCGTATGCTCGTAAACTCCTGGCTAGCTGATAGGTTGGTTCGAGGGGAGACCATCAATGCAGATATACTAAACCCCCTAGCCAAGAACAAACAAAAGATGAAGGCACCTCATCCTACCCATCAACAATCTGATAAGAAGACCAGCACCGCATCACCCCGGCTCACCAAGGGGGAACCAAAGAAAGCAAAATGGGCCGATCAAGATGGGACCTCCTCAACCGACACATGCAGCTCAGTATGGGTCATATTACTATGATCCAATAGTCAGGAGAGGACCCAAAAGTCAAAAAAAGAAGAAGAAAGCCGTGCAGAAGGCAAAGGTCAGCAGTCCACCCACTTAGAAGATCCGGACTCCCGAACCCGAAAAGCCTCGTAAGTCAACAAAGAACTGGCCTAGTGGTTAAATATGTCGACACAAGTGGAAAGAAACTCGTCCGAGACCACCAGTGGTCGTGAGACGTATATGGGTTACCAAAACTAACATCTAAGGACCCAAAATCAAAAATAAAGGGTACCTAAATATAATTCTCGCTTTTGCAGTGCACAAGGACCCTTGGTATGTGGACAAATGGATGCTCAAGACATACGACGTACCAAAAGGACTTGTCAAGAATTATACTATCAAGAAGGACCCCGAATCGAGTTTGGAGACAATGTTAAAGGCTACACCCGTAGGCTATGGAACACTCCAACCTTTGGAACTACAACAGCCTCCAAGATTATTATATGTTGAAGGACTTTAGCATAACCTTCTCTCTCGCTAGTCAATTTTGTGACAACTCGAATAGAAAGTGATTTTTTACGCCGGTTTCGTGATGTTATTGATAAATCTACAGGGAAAATAGTGTTATCATGTTCGCGCAAGAAGAATATCTATGTAGCCGATCGGAACTCACCGAACCTAAAGCTTGTTTGTTGGAAAAAATGACAACGTAACGGGATGGCTTTGGCACGTAAGACTCAGCCATCTCAACTTCAAAATGCTCAACAAATCGCTAGAAACACTCTAGCAAGAGGACCGCCGAATGAAGTATTCAAAGAAAGACACTTAGTGTGAAGCATGTCCGAAGGGAAAGCAAACAAGGAATCAAAATCCGCCGCTCCATCTCCTTCCACCGATGGAATCCTTCAACGCTACATATAGATTTGTTTGGTCCAGCCTCCCAAGTGACGATCGAGGCGTGAAGTATGCATTAGTGGTCATTAATGACTACTCGCGCTACACATGGGTCATATTTATTACCAACAAGTCTGACGTCAAAATAGAGTTACCAACGCTTCTGAAAAGGCTCAGTGTCGAGAAGAACACCAAGATTGTCAAAATACGCTCCGACGCAGGAACCGAGTTCCTTAATTTCATGGTGGGAGGAGTTCTCGCAGCGTATGGAATAGAGCATGAGACGCTCCGTCGCACGCACACCTCAACAAAATGGGGTTGCTGAGAGGAAGAATCGTACACTCAAATAAGCAGCAAGAACCCTGCTCGCAGACTCAAGACTCCATACCAAATTCTGGGCAGAAGCTACTGACACTGCATGTTACACTCATAATCGATCTCTACTGACAATGCAGCATAAGAAGACACCATATCAACTATGGAACGGCAGGAAGCCTTCTCTATCTTATTTTCATATTTTTGGGTGCTCGTGCTTTATCCACAATAATGGGAAAGATCAGCTAAAGACTTTCGATAGCAAGTCAGATCAGGGAGTGTTCTTAGGATACGACCGGGTCAGTAAAGCTTTCAGAGTCTTTAACTATCGGACTCTTTGTGTGGAGGAAAGCCCTCATGTTGTTTTTAATGAGTTTGCTACTGAAGACAGGAGCATAAACTCTGAACCTGAATCCGAGGACATCAGTAAGCAGCTACAGGATTTGAACTTAAAAGATAAAGTCAAAAAGATCCGGCTATGTTGGGATGATGATTCTAATGAGGAAACTGAAGACAAGTCTACTAAATCTCAACCAAAGAATGTAAGTAGCTAAACGTGATTGACTCTCCGCAACGTAGTCAATCCCGTGTAACTCAGTCGATGAAGAAACCCCAAGGGTAACCGAGACCTCTACCGAGAATAATAATTTAGGGGGAACTAACGAAGTTCCTGAGCTAAATGTCCCTGAACCTGGTGACTCAGTAGACCACACTCTTGTAACTGAATTGCTTCAATCTCAGAATAGTACAATTGAAATGCCTAATTCACCTACTATCCGTGTTGAACAAATTTCGTATGAAGAGTTGAGACATCGTAGATCGTGGCCGGATGCTCAAACTTCCGACCCAATTATCGGAGATCCTTCAAAGAAGCGTAAAGACAAGATCCGCATTCTATCGTGGAGAAAGCGCCTTATATTCCCCGCTTCTTGTCTACCGAAGAACCTTAGTCGGCTGAGGACGCACCGAAAGACGCTTGACCGGATCATAGCCATGCAGAGGACTCGAACCGCCCACGAGAAACGAAGTTCGGGGAGCTTGTCGATGCACTCGACACGCATGTGATCGGAACTAAACGGGTCTTCAAGAACAAGCGTGATGAAAACAATGTCATAGTAAGGAACAAAGCAAGACTCGTGGCAAAAGGCTACCGTCTAGTCGAAGGGATAGATTTCGGCGAAACGCTCGCTCCAGCTTGAAAGATCGGAGGCAATCGACTATTCCTAGCCTACGCAACACATCGAAGATTCGTAGTTTATCAAATGGATGTGAAGTCTCGCTTCCCGAACGGCGTGCCGAAAGAAGAAGTCTATGTGGGACAGCCGCCTCCCACCGCAGGGGGACATCAAGTATGCGCACTGTAAAGGCTCTGATGGGTTGAAACAAGCACCCACGGCTTGGTACGATACTCCTATCTCGAAGTTTCTTCTTCGTAAAGGTTTTCGTAAGGGCATAGTAGACCGCACACTATTCAAGATTCGACCGGAAGACGATCTATCGCTTGTGCAGATCTACGTAGATGACATCATCTTCGCTCGAAGAACGCCATCACGTGTTAGCAAGCTTGAGAAAATGATGAAGGATAAGTTCGAGATGTCAATGATGGGAGAGATGAACTATTTCCTGGCTTTCAAGTTAAATAATCTGAGAAGGGGACATTCATTAATCAAGGGAAATACACTCGAGACCTCATCAAGAGATTCGGTTGCACATCCGCAAAACCAATCAAGATCCCGATGAACACAAATATGAAGATAGATCTTGATAAAGAGGGAGTATCAAGAGACCAAACTGAATTTCGTGCTATAATAGGTTCTTTATTATACTTAACAGCCTACACATCCCGGCATAACTTATGTTGTACGTGTTCCGTGCTCGATTTCGGCGAATCCGGAGCAAAGCCACATGGACTCAAAGAAAGAAGATTCTCCGCTATCTCAGAGGAATACCTGACATGGGTTTATGGTATCCAGCTAATGATAATATAGAACTAACTGGTTATTCTGATGCTGACTATGGAGGGTGTAGAATCGACCGAAAATCAACTACTGGAACGTGCCGCCTCTCGACAAGCAAGCTAATCTCATGGTTCTCAAAGAAACAAAGATTCGCAGCGATGTCAACTACTGAAGCTGAATACATGGCTACCGAAAGTTGCTGCGCCCAAATCCTTTGGCTGAGACAGAAGCTACGTGACTATAACGTCATTCAAAATGAAGTGCCGATCTTCTACGACAAGCACTCAGGCCATTGAAATCACTCGTAATCCCGTACTTCATACGAGATGCAAGCACGTGGACATCAGACACCATTTCATTTGTGACCATGTCGAAAAGAAGGATATCAGGATCAAAAAGATCCATACTGACCATCAAAGGGCTGATATACTGACCAAGCCTCTAGCTGAAGCCAGATTCAGAGAACTTTCAATAGCGCTAGGTTTGCTGGACCATACTGACTCTAGTCCGCAAGGGGATTCGTGGAGAGGAGCATTCAAAGAAGGGGGGAATGTTCGCTCTCGCATCGAGTAAAACCGCACGTAGAGAGTCGCAACCAACTACACGAGGAATCACCGACTACGATGTTCACCGACAGTGCTTGCGTATCTCTACTCAAAGGGCCTATAGAACGATTTTGTGCATTTATGATGAGATTCAGCATCGCATTCAATGCTTTAAGAAATGTCATTTAATTTTTAACGTATCATATTTAATACACGACATTCTATGTACAAGCATGCTGAACTCTGCCACGCATTTAATGCATGTCGTATCAAGTTACTACTTAGGCTATTTACAACTGGCTTTTAACTTAGGTGGCTAATTTGATCATCGCCTATTTTATAAAACTTAATCCTAGCCGTCCATCTAAAAAACACGTTCAAACTGAACCATTGATCTTTAACAGTTTATCTTCTGTAAGATACATATATCCGAGTTCAAATCTTTGACACCATCATTCCATATCTGTTATATCTTAAAAACCCGAGATTTTCTGAGATAATTACTCCCTTTCTATCCAAATTCTCTCCAAAATATTCCAAAAATCTTTTGGTAATTCTTCAATGATTATTAAGTATCGTATGATCTTTATTTCTCTTGTATGTTAATCGATACCGACTCGTGGCCGTGTATGCAGACTACAAATATGACAGAACTCAAGTAGGTGCTCCTACAGACATGCAAGAGATCCTCGAGAAGGATCGAGTCCGGTGTGAACCGGCCATGGAGTTCGATGAGTGCATTCTGGATTTTATGGAGGAGATATTCTACGTACTCAGAGAAACAGATCTCGAAGGATTTTTGACCAGGAGGCCGACTTTCTTTCTCCCACACCAAGTCGCCGAGATCTACTCCAACAATGATTCAGTAGATGGAGATATTAGAGGAAGATTCGTCGTCCATCCAAGACATGATCCCTCACTGAACGCGATTGAAGTGATGCGTATGTCCATCCTCAAAGCCCTTCGTAGAAGCTTCAACCTCCTCAACTCAGACACAAAGACACTCAACTACAAAGATGACTTAATAGATGAATACCTCACCGAGTTCTCGCGGAAAGCCAACCATTTTCAAAGCCGCTTTCCCAAGAACGCTATGCTCCCCCGCACGACAGCACTAGCTTACATTGGGACTCGCTTGCCGACGAGTCAAGCGTGCTCGCTTCGACTGTGCATCTAGGCCCAAACTACAACCGATGATGGCAATATATGACCGGGCCAAGATCAACTCGGACAAAATTTTTCCTCAAAGAATTCACACTCATAGCCACCAAATTTGATAAAGCATCTAACCGGTTGAGCGCCAAACGAAAGCTCCTCTATGGACTCAAACTCTCAATGATGATAGAGGATTTCTGGAAATCTAACAAAGTCACCTTCGCTGACAAACAATACTTCAATGTAAAGAAAGTCAGATTTCAGAATAGGTCAATAGCCCCGCAATAGATCGGCTCAGGCCACCGCACCTACGAGCGGGCCTCAAGCAGACTCCGACACCGAAGAAGAAGAGCACCCCACTGAAATCCACACCAAAGACGCCAACCAAAAAGCTGAAGAAGGTTAGCCAAGTTGCGCCCACTGAAACTACAGTGGAAACAGAGGCCATCATTGCTCAGCCACCACTTCAGCTGAGTGACGAGCCTGAGTCTTCTGAGCAGACTCAATCAGTGGAGAAGATCGTCTCCACTGAATATGTAGAGACAATGGACCAAGGGGTCCAAGCTGAAGAGATCTAATCTGATGTCCATACTGAAGAAGTCCAGACTTTGGATAGCCCCTCGAACGTCTCTCCACTCGCCAAGCATCCCTACCGCCGAGAAACAGCGCCTCCTATCGAAGTCGAGAGCTCGTAGACCGCCTCGTAAGAAGAATCTATCGGGATGGAAGCCTCGCCGCCATATCCGTGAGCCTCCCCGGGAGATTGCCGAGATGATACCGAGATCGCCAACCACTCGTACCTTGTTACATTAGCGAGGCAAGGCGAGGCTCCATATGCCGATCAGTTCCTAGGAACGACCCAACTGAAGCGCCTTGTCCTCTACCATACCCGTGAACAGACCTACATGAAGAAGAGTCGCTTATAAGAGAGAAGATCGGCTACTCGAGCCATCTCGACCTCGGTACGCCGAGGATCTAAGGGCGGCTATGCTCGCATTACCGAACGAGAGACAACCCGTCTTAGCACCCGCACCCTCGACGGGTCTCGACCAAGATAGTCGGACTCCACCCCATGATTCAGCCCTAAGAAGCCCGATCGTGGAATTCAACAGACAAGGATGCCATCGCATCTACCGCCGACCCTCCACTCAAAGATCATTGGGTCCCGAATGACGGTGGCCGGTACTTCGAAGGCAACTGATCCCGCCGCCTTCTTCTCCACCTACTTTCAAGTGCGCCTGTACCCCAAAGAACCGCCGCCAAAAATAGTGGCCGTGGCACCGAAGGATCAAGGCACACGTAATCGCTTCTTGCCCGTGCCGTGCACAAAACTTGGCGGCAAACCACCGAGGCACAAGCAGTAGCCGCAGGGACTCCATTCAGCCATTTCTTCATCTCAGTCCCTCGATTTCTCCAAAGATTCCCGACGAATGCCTTAGCTGCACGTAAAGCCGAATTCGAGGCTCACCTTAAGACTATTCAGAAGGCCAAGATCAATTGTCAATCAATACAAGGCCGCTCAAACCGCTCATACTGAATTAGTCGCAGCCACCTCTCAAGGCAATGAACTCAGACTCCAAACTGTATAGAAGGCCCTTGAAGAGAAGGTTGAACAGTAGCTCTAAGAGTTCAAGGCTGCAGCAGATCTCTCACACAAAGAATACAGCAATCAGCTGACCAACGAGAGAAATGAGCTGCATGAGGCACTGACCAAGATCCACGCCAGACTAGATGATCTATCTGCCTCCTACAAAAGTTTGAAATAGAAGGTATCTACTCCAACCCCAACTCTACTTGCTGATGCAAAAAAGGGGGAAAGTTTGGCTAAGGGGAAAAGTCTAATAGTAAAATCAATTAAGGACGAAGCTGCCAAGGAGCTGATACTGAAGGCTCCGAAGAGAGCAAGGTCAGTAGCAAGGGCAATAACTCAGACATCCGCCCCTACCGCACCTACCGAAATCGGGCGAGGCCTGTGGTGCCTCAAGTGCAATGCAAAGCATCAACCGAGACAGCCTGCGGCTCAGGAGCCGCAGAAGTTGCGACTGTGCAACTCAAACTCCTCTCGATATCATTAGAGAAGTCGCCAAGTACGCTAACGAGGAGGACTCGAAGAGGAAGAAGCTCCTCTTCCATCTCCCCGTCGCTAAAAGGCAATAAAGCACCGAAACTCCCAACACCCCTCCAAGAAGAAAGGACCCGGGAGGTTCATAACCCCGAGGAGGCAGCCGTATAGCCACCGACGAGAAGCCGGCAAGGGAGATCGCCAAGCCGGAGCGCCCAAAAAGCCTAAACCGAAGCCCGTAAAAGGCAAAACCAAGGCTCCACTGGGAGGCAAGAGAACAAGTTCAAGGCCGCCTCCCGTAACACTTAAACTCGCCGATGAAGCCGACAAGCAAAAAGAGAAGGAGCAAAGCAAAGAACAAAAGTCTACCGAGCAAACAGGCACCTCCAAAGAAAAATCTTCTACTCCCCGCCGACTCGTAAGAGGAGCCACCTCACAAGCCTTCCTATACCGCTCTAAGGAACAAGAACAGAAATGGAAGAGATCCGGGGCTCGCTTAGATAGATACTTGTACAGCAGGTGAAGAGGCCGCATGTGATTGAAGCAAAGTGGAAAGATTACATATAGCGGACCTTGAAGCCCTCAGCCGAGAACGTAAAAGGAAGCGAGTAAGAGGATCCCCTCAAAGGCCGATATCCCTTACCGATACGTAAGATTCGTGAAGCCTACGGATCTCGAAAAACTCATAGACGGCCTAGAACCGATGAATGGATGCCGCAGAATTCACTCGTAGATGGGAAGCACTGAAGATAGTGTTCATTAAAAGGAACTACTGCTGGAGATTCTGGCCTGACAAGCGCAAGGCAGAAGCTTACACTGAATGGATGAAGAGAGCCGACCTAGACTTGTACGCCGACACGTAAAGCCGCCAATGAACATGTTGAAGTCAGAGTTCCAGATCCTAGAATCTTGCCACCCCCACAGAGACTTGATGGATCCGTTCACTATGGTGTTATAGAGAAACAAGTGAAGGATGCTGCTGAAGCCAAATTTCTTGATGAAGAAGATCCAGCGGACTTTGCTGAGATACTGAAGCTGAGAAAAGTCACCTATCGCATATATGGAGTGCCTCTCCCTGAATCTCAATCCCAAGATTTCAAAGACAGGATTAGGCAGTTCAAATGACTCTTTGCTTCTGTGTTCTCTTTGTATCTTTTTCTTGTTTTCTAGCTTAGCAAAGATGTAACTGTACTGAACTTCTTTAAATATATATAATAGATCTCTGTTTAGCTTTGACAATATCTTATTGTCTGAACAACCGTGTTTATTTATGCTTAACACTCAGAATCACTGAAGTTATTACTGACTCACACACTCACCGTCCGATTACTTATTGTCGCTGTTGCTTAGCTAGATTCTCGATAGACTTGATAGATAGGGGGGGAAAATATTGTTAAGACAGGGGAAATTATTGCTCGTACTGGTATTTATTCTCGACCTTCCGCCCCGATCCCCCGCAGTCTAGGACTTGAAGAACAACTCCACCGATCCTACTTGTAAGGAGCCCGTTTCCGATAAGTCATGGTGTTAGGTTTCTTGTTTAGCTATTAGGTTTTGGCATCATCAAATAGGGGGAAAATGTTGGGTGATGATTCTATCCTCAAAGATTGCCGATAATAGTGGGAAATAATTCAGCCTTTCTATGCCGTGGAAACAGCCGCAGAGTCCCGTGCTCCGAACGTATTTATGAAGATTTGAAGATCCCAAAACCCTATATTGATTGGGTGAACCATTACGTTGTATTTTGTTTTGTCTCCGAGGTTTCGTACTTTGCGCACTTCCGCTCCGGTTCGTGCACTCGCAGATTATCCGCCTCACACCGCAGTAGAAGACTCAAGAACACCGGACTCAAAGAGAGCAAAAGATATCGAAAGGAGCCGCAGAACCGAACTCAGCAGAGTAGTTCACCGTACTCGTAGCTGATCTTCAAGTAGAGCGGATCAAGCAGGAGAATGCTACCGAATCGAGATCGACTCAAGAACGGACGTGCGCCTTCCGACCGCCGAATCTTTGAAGTCACCTTTCAGCAGAGTCAATACGAGGAAGAGAGAAGTCAGCTTTAGATCCCCTTGAAGTCCGTTCTGTCTCAACCACTTTCTAAACCTCGACCAATGACAACCGTGACACGTAACCTATATCTACTTAAAGCCGCAAGTCAACAACATTCCAGAAAAGGAGGGAAAGGACACTGCCTCCATACTTCAAAAGCGCTGTTAGCTACCCAAAAGAGAGAGACAAAGGATCGTCGCCTCCAACGGATCTATCCTAATCTCTTCTCAATAAATAGAGGAATAAATCAAATTTGAAGCTCACGAGAAAAAACGAACATGAATACGCGAAAAAAATGAACTACCAAGAACACATAGAGCATTCAAACGAGCTAATCCGAAAAGCTTAAGTTTTCCGCAAGAAGTTCGAAGAATCTGCGTCTCTTCGAAAGACTACATTCCTCGCTCATAGGGAACCAAGCTTAACTTTTTCATACAAACTCTAGTATCCAAGCGACGATACACGAACCCAAAGCTATATTCACTGTTCGTCGTTCTAGAAGCCACCTTCTCGGTTCCCTTTCCCTCTATCCTAAGCTCAATAGCATATATCAATAGCTTAGACGAAGGTGTTCATCTTTGAACTAATCCTTATTGTAAAGGACTCCTTCACAGTTGGAGAGTTTTTCAAACACTCCGCCTTGATAACCGTGTAAACCGAGACTTGCTCAATATAAATTCAAGACCAGTTGTTTGTCCAACAGACAAACCAACTAAGACTACCTCAGCATAATAAATAGCTTCCCCGATCTTTCGGGACAAAGGGACGTAGGATTCTTGTGTCCGAACCACTTTAAAAATCTCTCGTGTCGTGTGTTCTCGCTTCTTAATCGTTGCATTGATTTACCGTTCATACCGTAAAACCTTCTTTAAATCATTCAACCGAAGTTTCAAAGAAACTAAATAGACCGCACTAATCAACCGAAATTGTTTTGATAAAAACGCTTTCTAACTCAACCGAACCGGGGCCTACACTATTCCGCACCACCGAACTCTATCTCGCAAGATACCGACTTCCGACTCTCGCCGCCCAGCGTGTCTCGCAAAGTCGCCACTCGCCAACACGATTCGTAATGCCTTATCCGGTCCGCCGAACTTGTTCAAGCACGTACATCATCCCGAAAAGGACTGCTCGTGTTTAAGTTGAGAAAATCGGTTTCGTGTGTATTCACCCCCCCCCTCTACACCCGAACGTGCTCTCGGGAACAACTCTTCTGGCTCAGGAGTCCTCATCTTCCGAGTAGGTGGATTGTTGACCTTAGCCTTCTCGATCGCCTTTCTTTTTCTTCCGACTCTTGAAATCTTACTAACAATGGGATCATAGTAGTCTCCGACCCATACTCGCCGGATGTGTCACCGTGGAGGTCCATACCGATCAACCCATTTTACTCGGCCGGTTCCCCGCTTGGCCGGGGTGATTTTGAGATAACCTTCTTATCGATTTCTTATATGTAAGATGAGGTGCTTTCATCTTTTGTTTGTGCTTTCCGAGGGGTTCAGCTGGTTCAAGATTGATCGCTTCCCCTCGAACAAACCTATCGCCAGCCGATTCTCCTCCGAGCGTGCGGGGGTAGGATGCGGAGGCTTCACGACCGAACCCGAGTCCCTCCTTGCGCTTTTAGGCTTGTTGTTGGCTAGCACGCCTCAAGCTTCTTCTTGCTCCCATGCACCGCTCCGTTATCATGTTTTTCTGGACATCGTCACTTCTCTTGAGAGTTTCATGCTCGGTTTGCTTGCAGCCCCGAGAAGTTCTCGCCTCGCAAACTCAACCCGCTTTCTTTCCGAGTCAAGTCCTTAGTCATTACCGAAATCGATCTTCGTATTGCCGAGACTTGGCCATCGAGGGTTAATCTCCTCCACGAGTCTCATCACAAGTCCTTCTCGACTCAGCAGCAACCGTACTCTCGTGAGAAAGTCTCCGATTATCTCGCCGTGGCATCCAACCGGCCAAGAGTCTTACCGAGCCGCAAACTCATCTCGAATCTTTTTCGTCCAATAATCTTTCGTATGCGACCTCCAAATTCTCGTCTCGCAATAGAAAATGTGTCTTGTGTGCAAAGTGAAGAAGAGTTATATAGTTTTGGACAGCTTTACCTCATCCTCTTCTCCCCGCCAGCCTTCATCCCCTGGATGAATCCATGAAGGTGTCGACTTTTCCGAGTTATTTGAGAGTTCACCGGCGATATAGGCTTGACGCTTTTGGTTGAACTTCTCCCTTCTAGCTTTTCTCGCAGCTCGCTCACCGAGCCGAGCTCGTGACACCATATTGGATAGTGTCCCCGGCTTTTGTAGTTATAAGCAGGAGATGCTTTCTTTGCCGTCACTATATTTCGACTATGCGTAATCCTCCCGTTTCCCGCATTCACAAGTATGTTTATTAGGATTGCGCTTTTGGAGAAGTCGACTTACTCTTCGAGTCTCCGATGACTTTTGATAGTTTCTCGCGCCGCTCCTTCTCCTTCTCGATACTTTATCGCAAGCAATGCGCATTGTTTAGCTAGGCCTCCTTCTTGTAAGTCACTTGTTGAAGGCTCAGCCTTTGCTAGATATCGAGCCGTTATCGTGACCGATGCTTTAAAAGCATGGTCTATCTCGAGTGTCGCCTTCACTCATTGCTTCCTCTCGGTAGACCGAACTCAAACTCTTTAGCTTTTAATTCTCAAAATATGTGATCGGGAGAAACAAAGATCAAGATCGAACGTCTAAGCAATGTAGTAAAAGGAGTCTAAGGTTCGTCCGCAAGGTGGCTCTCAAAATCATGAGATTCATCTCCCGCTTGATAATGTCTTTCCCAACCCGTTGATTGTGTTCATTAGATCCCCGAATCCGACATTAAGATCTTCTATCATGTCACCGGGGATGAGTGACAATCTCTCCACTTCCGGAGTTCCAAAGACCAATTTGTTAGCTTTGATCTTCTCGAGTCGCTCGACTCAAGCAGCGCCTGAGCATCCCGTAGTTCTTCGCCGACTTACGCCCCGAACTCTCCCGAGATATGAGTCGCTCGTAGTGGTTAGTATGGTGTTCTTGACAACCCGGCCAAGGTTGTGAAGCTTCTTCTCCTCCGGGAGTGAAGAGGCTTCGTCTTTGGCCACCTTCTTCCCAATTATCGTCCTCCTCGAGCCGGCTCCCCGGAAGTCAACGCTATCGACCATGGGGACGATAGGTCCATCTTCCAAGACCTCTCGTCATGCTATCTTGGAGGGAGGTCGTGTGTGCTTCCATTTTGACTCGCCATATCCCGTAGTTCTCAACGGAGAACATGGGTACCATCCCGATTCCCCGACATATTAGACATAATGGAGAATGATATGAACGAAGAATGATATTTAGTGAAAAACGTTTTCAAAAAAGAATCGCATGAGTTAGACCAAGCTACGTATAACAAAAGTCAAAGAACTTCGCCGTGATACCAATTGTTTCGGCCCCGAGTCAAACGCTCGTGGGTAAAGGAGGGGTGGTGAATACACCCGAAAACTTTTCCTCGAACTTAAAATACGATCACTCCATCTCACTGAAGATATCTCGTTGAATAGATTCAAGAGACCGCATTAGCCGATCTTGATCGTGCGGACGGAGTGACCGATTCAACCGAGGTTTGCTAGCCGACCGACGTTAGAACCGCAACGCTCGCAGAGGGTCGCAGCATGCGTAAATAGTGTAGACCCGATTCAATGGTATTACGAAAATGTTTGTTTATAAAAACCTTCTCGCTGATTATTGCACTCAGCTAAGCTTTTATTGAAACTATGTTGAATGAACAATAAATCAATGCAACAAGAAAGAGACACAAATTTTTAAAGTGGTCGGATATCAACAATCCTACGTCCACCGTCCTAAAAGGATCGGGAGGCTATTTTATTATACCGAAATAGTCTCGCCGGTTTGTACGCCAGACGATAAACACAAGCCTTGAAGATTATACTAAGCAAGTCTCGCTTACAAACTCAAACAATAAAGTTTGAAGGTTTTTTCCAATAGTGAAGGAGTTCTTATCTCTAAGATATCGAATATCCATTAATTAATTAAGTTTACCGACTACTTAATACAATTAATATATTATCATTGTGTAGTACCACTTGACCTTATTATCATATCTTACAAAGAAGAAGCTTGTTAGTGAGGAAATGACACCTTTCCCGCTATTTATAAGGGCTTGGTCAAAACCCTAATGCGCCTTTTGACCTCCAAGCCCATCCAATAGCTAAGCGGCCACTATACCATTACCAATTGTTTTGGTCCATTAAAGGGCCCTTTATCCAAAAAGGGCCACTATACTATTACCAATCTATACCGACTTACCCCTTTATCCCGAAAGTCGAGTCGTGGCTTATATTTTTAATTTCGCTAATTCCCGTATTTAAGATATCGAATATCCATTAATTGATGAAGTTTACCGACTACATAATACAATTAATATCTTATGCCCGAGTAGTACCACTCGACCTTATTATCATACTTGAACTTAATCAACCTCGTAGGGTTTAGTATGATAAACCTTTCGAGTTCCTTAAGGGGATATCATCAACCCTATAATGGGATACGGACGCATGATGCGGATAACCAACCTGAGCTACACACAACAACACTCACCCAAGATACGTAGATATGCGATTGTGATGACCCTCACCCATAGTAAGTCAAAGTGATAGCTAGTCACGCGCACCCGCTGAAATCTCATCAAGCTTAAGATCGCCTAAGTCTCTCGAGACCTTGGTTCTTCACACGGGTCGATAGAAGAACACGTCTCACCGCGATCCATCAATACATAAAATTATCAACATAGACAAGTGACCAAGACAAGTCACTTCTTATCGACGTTGCAGCCCTAAACCGTAACCCGTCCTAAAATCGCATCGGCTTTGATAATCGTTGATATCTCACTAGTTCAACCAATTAGTACACTTCTCCGTGATCTACAACACAATGTATGGTCTAACTCACGTGAGATAAAGGACTAAATTGTGCAATTATAATAATCGATAGGAGAATAATAATAGTGGTAACAGGAAACATTGTATACAAGCAAATACATAACCGCTTTCGCATACAAACCCAACGATTCTCCCACTTATACTTAAAGCAAATCTTAAGTATATCATGTGACTCAAAATATAACTTAGCTATCACTTCTCCCCCTTATACTAAGATTTCGATTAAGCTGGGGGCAGGGACGCAAGCCTGGACCTCGAACACGCATCTCAAAGGGCCCTTGTGGTAGACTCTTAGTGAACGGATCTGCTAGGCTATTCCCCGGTTCCTATCTTCTCAATCACCATGTCTCCTCGGCGTACGAATTCTCATATAATTTGGTACTTACGCCTACGTGTTTAGACGCCTTATGTGATCTCGGCCCATAGAGTTTTCAACCGCACCCGCAGTTATCACAATAGACCGTGATACACTTAGGCAAACTAGGAACGATCTTGGAGATCTAGGAGGAATGCCTTGAGCCAAACCGCCTCTTTAGAAGCCTCTAAGCAAAGAACATACTTTGCTTCCATAGTAGAGTTAGCAATACACTTTTTCTTGACACTTCTCCATGAAATGGCTCCACCTCGCAAAGTAAACACATAGCTCGAGGTAGACTTCTTTTCGCCTCAATCCGCCCGGACATCCGAATCTAAATAACCCATGGCTCTAGATCATCGATTGGTAAACAAGCCTATAATCTCGAGTTCGCTTTCGTGTACTTGAGAATATGCTTGACCGCAATCCAAATGAGCCCGTCCAAAGGTTGGGACTCGATATCTCGAGACCATGCCAACGACATAACGTATATCCGGCCTCGTGCATAGCATAGCGTACATGAGACTTCCGACGCCAGAAGCATAATGAACTAGTCTCATGTCCTCTATCTCCTTCGGTGCCTCGTGACACCGATCCTTAGATAGAGGAACGCCGTGTCCGAAAGGTAGAAATTCTTTCTTGCATTCCCGCATGCTAAAAGGCACAATTACAAAGATCAATGTAGGATGCTTGAGATAAGCTTAACATCCGTTTCTAGCGATCTCGGATAACCTTGATCCCTAAGATGTAAGCAAGCTTTTCCTAAATCCTTCATCCGAAACTATTCGTATAACCATATCTTTATGTCTCGATAACAACTTCAAATTATCGCCAGGAGAAACAATATCAAGATCGAATGTCTAAGCAATGTAGTAGGACCTCAAAGTCTTGAGATTCATCTTTCGGTTGGATAATGTCTTTCCCAACCCATTGATTGTGTTCATTAGATCCGTGAATCTGACATTAAGATCTTCTATCGTGTCGCTAGGCATGAGTGACAAACTCTCCACTTTCCGGAGTTCCAACGGCCAATTTGTTAGCTTTGATCTTCTTAGTCCCCCGACTCGCAGCGCCGTAGTATCCCGCAGTTCTTTGGCCGACTTCTAGTTCCGAACTCTCCCGAGATACGAGTCGCTCGTAGTGGTACAACCTGGCCAAGGTTGTGAAGCTTCTTCTCCTCCGGGAGTGAAGCGGCCTTCCCGCTTTTGGGGCACCTTCTTCCCGCTATCGCTCCTCCTCGAGCCGGCTCCCCGGAAGTCAACGCTATCGACAAGCTGGGGACGTTAGGTCCGTCTTCCAAGACCTCTCGTCATGCTATCATGGAGGGAGGTCAGGTGTGCTTCTATTCGACCCGCCATATCCCGTAGTTCTCAATGTAAAACATGAGTTCCATCCCCGATTCCCGACATATCGACATAATGGATAATGATATGAAAGAAGAATGATATGCAATTAAAAATATTTTCAAAAAAGGATCAATTCGAGTTAGACCAGTTACAGATAACAAAAGTCAAAGAACTTCTGCTCTGATACCAATTGTTGGTCCCGAGTCAAACATTCAGGTGTAGAGGAGGGAGGGGGGTGAATACACCTGAAAACTTTTTCTTCAAACTCAAAACACGATCAGTCCGTTTCACTAAGACGTCTCGTTGAATGGATTCAAGCAGACCGCATAAGCCGATCTTGATCGTGCGGACAGAGTGACCGATTCAACCGAGGTTCGCGAGCCGACCGACGCCAAAATTCGCAACGCTCGCAGAGGGTCAATAGCATGCGGAATAGTGTAGACCCAATTCAGCTTTGATTACGAAAAAGTTTATTCATAAAAACCGCTTTCGCTGATTATCGGACTCGCTAAGCTTTTACCAAACTCGTTGAATGATTTTTTAAACATTTTTCTGAATGAACAATAAATCAATGCAATAGTAAAGAGACACATATTTTTAAAGTGGTTCGAATATCAACAATCCTATGTCCAATGTCCTGAAAGGATCAGGAGACTATTTTATTATACCGAGTTAGTCCCGCCGGCTCAGACGCTGACAAACACAGCCTTGAAGATTATACTAAGCAAGTCTCGCTTACAAACTCAAACAATAAAGTTTGAAGGTTTTTTCCAACAAGTGAAGGAGTTCTTATCTCTAAGAACAGCTTCAATATGTGAACTCCTTTCGGGTTCTAAGCTATGGATAAGAATGATGAGCTTAGGTTAGAGGAGGGGAACAAGACTTGGCTTCTAGAATGAAGAATAGTGAGGAATATTCTCTCTAGATTCGTGTTCTTCACTTGGACGCTAGAGACTTTAATTCGATGAAGGCTTGTATTCCCTCGAGCAGCTGAGTGCTTTTCGCGGAAGGCCAAGCTTTCTCTTCAATATGTCGTACAACGCTTTGTTCGCTTGAGTACTTGCTCATTAATTGCTCATGTATCTTGGTATCGGTAGTCTCTCCCGCATGGAGACATCTCCTCTATTTATAGCGCACAATTGGGCAATAGATCCGCTGGAGGGGTCCCGCCACGTGTCGAAATGACAAGGAAAATGACTACTTTAATTTGAACGTCGTGGTAGGTGCACGTAGAGACGCACCTCTATTTCGCCTCGTAGCAGCCTTTGTCGTAGCCGGTAAGGCGCCGTCGGCTCCTTATTGGGTCGAGGTAGAGTGTTAGGTGAGGTCGGTCAAACGCCAAGAGATGACTCCTTCGAATTCTCGACCTTCAACCGAGTCGGCATCCCACTTACATTCTTGTGGATAATTTGAACGTGCAGCTCTGATTCCTTTGCAGTATTCAGCTGGGTGAACTTCAAAGGCAACCGACTTCTTCGATACTAAGTCCATCCAAATGAACAGAGATCTTCTACCGAACAAATCCCCGCAGCCTACCGAAATCTAGCCTCCGGAGTTCATAACAACCGAACTCATACTAAGCTATTACATTATCGAAGGTTCATCATTCAGCTAAGGTTTTGGGATCTTCAAATCTTTTTACTAAATCTCATCCCAACGGTCCTTTTCTGGCGATCTCGAATAACCTTGATCCCAAGGAAGTAAGCAGCTTCAGCTAAGTTCTTCATTTGAAACTGCTCGGATAACCACGTTATTACGTCAGATAACACTTCAACATTGTTGCCAATGAGAAGGATGTCGTCTTCATAAAGTGCAAGAAACACCATTGATCTGTTAACACAGATACGGTACACACACACCTCGTTAGGAGAGGATACAAAACTATAGGATTTAACCACCTCGTAAAAATGTTGGTGCCATAACCGGAAGCTTGCTCGAGTCCATAAATGGACTTCATAAGCTTTCAAATTAGATGCACTTCGCCTTTCTTCACATAACCATCCGGCCGTTTCATGTAGATGTCTCTACCTTTTTTGAAGGTGACCGCTTAGGAATGCGGCCTTGACATCCATTTGCCGGATCTCTAGGTTCTTCTGAGTCGCTATGGCAAGGAGAATCGTCGATCTCTGGATAACCTTGATCCCAAGGAAGTAAGCAAACTTAACCTAACTCCTTCATTTGAAACCGCCGATAACCACGCCTTTACATCTCATAACACTTCAATATTATTGCCAATGAGAAGGATGTCGCCTACATAAATCGCAAGAAACACCACCGATCCGATAACACGTATACGGTACACGCACACCTCGTTAGGAGAGGATACAAAGTCATAGGATATGACCACCTCGTTAAAACGTTGGTGTCATAACCAGAAGCTTGTTTAAGTCCATAAATGGACTTCTTAAGCTTCCAAACTAGATACTCTTCGCCCTTCTTCACATAACCATCCGGCCGGTTCATGTAGACGTCTCTACCTTTTTTCAAGGTGACCGCTTAGGAATGCGGTCTTGACATTCATTTGCCGTATCTCTAGGTTCATGTGAGCCGCTATGGCAAGGAGAATATCTCTGATAACCATGATCACAAAGATTTAAGCAAGCCTTCACCTAAGTCCTTCATTTGATAATGCTCGGATAACCACATTTTTACGCCTCGATAACACTTCAACATTGTTGTCAATGAGAAGGATGTCGACTACGTAAAGTGCAAGAAACACCACCGATCCGTTAACACGTATATGGTACACGCAGCTCGTTAGGATAGGGATACAAAAACCATAGGATTTGACAACCTCGTCAAAACACTAGTGCCATAACGGGAAGCTTGTTTAAGTCTATAAATGGACTTCTTAAACTTCCAAAGTTGATGCTCTTCGCCCTTCTTCACATAACCATCTCGTTGTTTCGTATAGATGTCTCTACCTTTTTCAAGATGACCGCTTAGGAAAGTGGTCTTGACATCCATTTGCCGATCTCTGGGTTCATGTGAGTTGATATAGCAAGGAGAATCGTTGATCTCTGATAAGCTTGATCCCAAGGATGTAAGCAAAGCCTTCACCAAAGTCCTTTATTTGAAACTCGCCTCAAATAACCACGCCTTTACGCTCCCGATAACACTTCAACATTGTTTCCAATGAGAAGGATGTCGCCTACGTAATGTGCAATAAACACCATTGATCCGTTAATACGTATATGGTACACGCACACCTCGTTATGAGAGGATACAAAACCATAGGATTTGACCACCTCATTAAAATGCTGGTGCCATAACCGAGAAGCTTGTTTAAGTCCATAAATGGACTTCTTAAGCTTCCAAACTAGATGTTCTTCGCCCTTCTTCACATAACCATCCGGCGCTTGATGTAGATGTCTCTACCTTTTCAAGGTGACCGCTTAGGAACCCAGCCTCGACATCCATTTTCCGCATCTCTAGGTTCATGTGAGCCGCTATGAGAAAGAGAATCCTAATAGACTTGATCATTGCTACGGGCGAGAAGGTCTCTTCATAATCGATACTTTTCTTTCGGGTAAAATCTTTCGCCACATTAGCCCGACCTTAAATGCCATGATCTCTCGTATTCTGGTCATCTCTTTTTCTTGTATACCCACTTACTACCAATAGCCTTGTAGCCCTCGTGTAGTTCAATGATCTCGTATACATCCATATCAGCTTATGGACTTAAATTCCCGAGTCCATGACGATACTCCATGAATCCCGCATCTACATCTCCCACTATTTCGTTGTAAGTCCAGGGATCTATGATATCTTGTTCATCCGCCGGAGATGATCAAACATCTCTATCTTGCACAACCGGCTCCCCTACGTCGAAGAGTGGCAGAGCGTGCTACAGATTGTGCAGCTTGCTCGTGGAGCTCTATCTTGCACAACCGGCTCGTGAGTGGATCTTGAGCACCTTGTAATTCCTCAAGGATGATTTCGACTCGAGACTTGTGATTACTAATATAATCCTCCTCTAAAACCGAGCATTGGGCCGACAACGATCTTCCGTTCCTTAGGATCATAAAAATAATCACCCTTCGTTTCCTTCGGATACCCTATAAACAACATAACCTCTGAACGTGGCTCTAATTTGTCGGCCTATTTATTCAACACATAAGCAGGATACCCCCAAATTTTTATGTGGTGCATACTGGCCTTGTACCCGCTCCACAACTCGACCGGAGTCATGTTAATCGACTTGGATACAAGGTTCGCAAATATGTTGTAGTTTATAGGGCATATCCACATAAGGAAATCGGCAATGTTGCGTAACTCATCATCGACCGAACCATCTCTAAAATTTTTCGGTTTCTTCTTTATGACACATCATTCTGCTGAGGTGTGCCCGATGCTATCAGCCGGGATGTAATCCCACATTCTGACAAGTAGTCCTTGAACTCGTTGGATAGGTATTCCCCACCACGATTAGATCGCTGTGTTTTGATTTCTTTAACTAACTTCTTCTCCACTTCAACTTTGAATTCCTTAAACGGTTTCGAAGCAATCTGACTTGTGGCGAAGTAAGTAAATATATCCATACCTCGAGTAATCGTCGGTAAATGTGACGAAGTACTCATACTCTCCACGAGCTTGTTTAGATACGGGTCCACACAAGTCGAATGAATCAAACTTAGTGCTTCGCGGCTCTATAAGTCGCCATCTTTGCCTCCAAGCAGATTCACAAGTTGGAGACGGTTCAACTTGGAGAGACTCCAATGATCCATATTTCACCAACCTTCGGATCCTATTTAGAATGATGTGACCTAGTCTTAAGTGCCACAAATAAGTTCGGGTTACCTTAGAAGATTCTTTCCTCTTCTTAGGATTTGATGATGAGGAAGCAACATTAACGTATGTACATGTATTGGACATAATAGTATATATAGATTCATTTAAAGGCCCATTGTATATAAGATCTTTTACCTTTTGAAATTGAAATTTGATCATCAAAAATAGATCTATAACCATCCACAATAAAGAGTTTGAAATGAAAATAATGTTTCGCCTAAACTCAGGCACCAATAAAACATCTCTCAATACTAAACTAGAGTCTAAAACAGATAAATTTAAATCTCCTATGGCAATTGCTGGAACTCGCGATCCATTACCCATGGAAACCACAACCTCGCCATTAGCCACAACCCTTTTCTCGTAAACCCCCCGCAAGGTGTAACAAACATGGTCGCTTGTTCTCGGAATCTACTAGCCATTCATGGGTAGATGCGGAAACAAGAACGGCTTCGGCATTAAGGCTATGTGTGTACCTTTTTGTTTTGCCTTGAAGTCGGGACATTCAGGCCTTCCAATGTCTAACCTTACCTCACTTGAAACACTTCCCCTTAGGTTTTTGAACCCCTCCGATAGGTGTTAACTTCGTGCTCCCACTACTCTTCTCGACGTTCGTAGCCTTCTTCCTCATTTTTTGGAATCCACCTTCTGAGGGTTCCTTGAGCCGCTAGTAGTGTTAAAGAATCGGGTTCCCTTACCTTCGCCTTTCCCATGATTTCTTCAGTAGTGATTAACTCACTCGAAAGTTTATTCGTAGTGTAGTTCTTCTTTGACATCACTACATTTAAAGGCGAAAACTCTCGTATGATTTAGGTAGTGAATGCATAATGATATCTATCTTGATCCCAAGCTTCAAGATACCACCGATATTTGCAAGATGATCTAGCGGCTCGATCATATGTAAAATATGATCCCGCGCGGACGCACCTTCGACCATAACGCGGTCGTAACCCCACCTCAAGAGATGAAATCTCTAAGATCTATCGATTCGACCGAACTTTTCTGTTATGGAATCCCATATCACTCCCCGCACGGGGCGTGTTTTCATAGTATGAGGCAAGAGAATCAACCATAGTGGATAATACGACAAAACGAGTCTTGTCATTATCTTCTACCCACTTCTCGATTCCTTTCTCTCGCTCCCTTAGTCGCCCCTTGTTCGGGGGAGTTCCGGCTCGTGGGTACCGAGAACATACCTAATTTTCTTAGTTTGGAACAATAGCGTAAGGTTTCTCTTCCACTCTTTATAGTTGTTTGGACCCTTTAAGGGGTCGGCTCATAAGACCATTAATGAAAGCTTGAACGTATATATCTCGAAAAATATTTAAAATTTAAAGCATTTAAGAAATTTAAATTTGCACATAATTCGTAATTAATAATCATTGTAACCTTTTGTAAAAACAATGATTTTAAAACCTCGAACAACTCTAGGAATTCCACTCGTAGTTTACGCAGTGGAGGTTTACTAGCGTAACCATAAACCATGCTATTTACCTAGCTCTTTAATTCCAATCCACGTCTAGGTTCTTAAGACTAATGGAATTAATAGTTCGATATTCTGGACCATGTCACTATTAAAACGCGGGAAGGGACTTCGAGGGAAGTGAATTGTGCCTGCGGTGACATCTAGGCATTGACCATTATTTTGACCAAAATAGAATCAAATTCTTGATATTTACATACTTACTCGAACCATGCCGCATTCAATCTGATCTAATTTGCCATCCTATTTAATTTTTAGCTTCTAGTGTACTTGTGTTTACTGGGCACGCAAGCCGCGCAAGTGGACGTTTACGGCTTCGCTCCCACTACTCAATAATAATTAAATATTATTTTCAAAAACTCGTCTCACAAGATGCAAGAAAGCCACGCAGGTAGACGTTTACTCACATAATCTTACTACTTCCGTGTAGAATCCAATTAAATGGAGGTCTGATTATGTGTTTAATATCCAAATTAATGGATACTAATTAAACACTTAATTTATAATTGCTTAGTCTTTTTATTCAAAAGGTCTGTTCTGATTCATGCTAAAAGCACATAAATCCTAAAGTCGCTTGGTCGGGCCTAAGCGCCGCCGCTGCAAGATTGGAAGAAATTCGCCTATTCCTAGCATTTCGCAACTCATCAATGCTTTACCGTCTATCGATGGATGTAAAGTCGCCTTTCCCGAATGGCGCATCAAGGAAGAAGTCTATGTAGAATGACCGCCCGACTTTCAAACAGAACATCAAGTGTACAGTAGTCAAGAAAGCTCGTATGATACAATGCTTGGTATGATACGACCTTTCTAATTCGTAAAGGTTTTCGATGGGAACCGTAGACCGCACGCTATTCGGCATCAAGTTAAACGATGTCATTCTACTAGGGAAGATCTATGTGGACGACATCATTTTTTGATTTAAGAATCTCGATCACGTGTCGCAATTCGAGAAAATGATGAAAGAAAAAATTGAGATTTCCATGATGAGAGAAATGAATTATTTCCTTTGTCTTCGGGCGAAGCAATCTATGAAAAGAATATTCATAAATCAATCAAAGTATACCGTAGATCTCATCAAGAGATTCGGATGCGAATCCAAAGAAATCGGCCAAGATTCCCGTGAATACGTATCTAAAGATCGATCGATACAAAGAGGGAGTATTTGTTAATTCTACCGACTATCATGCTATTATTGGGTTCTTTATTATACTTAACCGCCAAACAGACTTGATATAACCTATGTTGTAAGTGTATGTGCGAGATTTCAAGCGAATTCCAAGTATAGTCATTTAGACTCAGCCAAGAAGATTCTCCGATACATGAAAGGGACACCCGATGTCAGGTTATGGTATCATGGTAATAATAATCTAAAACTAACCGGATATTCTCGATGCCGATTATGCAGATGTAGATTTAACGTAAAATCAACTTCGTGAACATGCCGGCCTCGGCAAAGCAAACTCATATCGTGGTTCTCAAAGAAACAACATTCGCAGCAACGCCCACTACCGAAGCCGAATACACGGCCGCCGAAGTTGTTGCGACTGCACTTTGGCTTCGACAACAATCGCGTGATTAGAATAACTATCAAGATGAAGTGCCGATCTACTCGACAATACAAGTGCTATTGCAATTACTCAAAATCCAGCTTCTACATACGAGATGCAAGCACGTGGATATAAGACATCACTTCATCCGAGATCATGTCGAGAAGAAGGACATCGTAACGGCGAAAATTCATACTAACAATCGAGGGCCGACATACTAACCAAACCTCTAGTCGAAACCGCATTCAATGAACTCTCGGCAGAAGTCGTCACAACCCATTTTTCTAAGAGGGGCATGTGACAGGGTAGTGAGAATACATAAGAATTTAAGGAGAAATAATAATTCATATTAAGGGATAATACAAATTGATTGAAGGAAATTAAATTCATGAGTTGTTCATAATCCAGCTTTTATCCGAAAGTGTAACTCGTACATGAACAGAGTAGAGATAATACAATTTGGCTAAAAATATAGATAAGTCTCGATAAGGATAAGTCTCGACGTGGTGATTGACAAAAGAACATAATTTCTAGAAGTGGACAAAAAACAATGAAGAGCAGCGGAAATGAAAACAATTTGTTAGACAAAGAACCTCGCCTCGGCTCCGCCCCATTTGCACATGCAACTCAACCTCGAAAATTATTTTTGGAAAAATTTTGGGCCGAGTACTAATGTACCCCGTGGACGTGCATTTAATAAAAAAAGTTTATAATCGCGCTATCCCAAGCATAACTCATAAATTAGGAGGTTTTAAAACGAAAGATAAGTACACCAAAACATTTCCTTTAACATTCGTGCGCACTAGCAGTGTTCCCATAGTTACTCTTGTGATCCCGGAATGAATCCACGTCAGAGCATTTTCATTCGAGTCTCGCGCCATTACTCAGAGTACTCTCACATATAAAGGAAATCGGGCATTTCCTAGAAAATCATTTCCATAGGTTAGCGCATAGTGGAGATCAAACCACCGTACATCTAACGGGGTGTACACAATTCTTAAACCGACATGTTAGTTCGTAATGAGAATTTCGATCGACCATACAAGAGCATTAAACATATTCGAACACGCATAATTTTTTTGTCAATGAATAACATCATTTCATGTGTAGCAGAGCTTAATAACTCAAGATAAGTGTTACTGGAAAATAAAGCCCACCTCGTGGTGCTGTAGTACTTCCCGTAGCGAAATCCGAGGAAACTGCCCTTCCTCGGTGGGTCCTATAAGAGAGACCTAAATTTAATTAGGGTTCAACCCTAAGATTCTAAAATTTCTTCGAATTTTAGACCACACAATTGCTCTTAGCGGATAATATTTCCTGCTATGTTTCACTGATTTTACTAGGCTATACTTCTCGAAAAAAACCAGAGTTCGTATTCGATCTCAGCACATAGGAGCGTATGTTATGTGATGTTGTTAGATATCAAGTCTTTTCGTCCACTAACTTAGATACGTTAGTGTTGGTTTACACTTAGAATTATAAGCTTTGATATGATTTTGTGGTGACTTTCGGCTAATATACCAGACGATCCGATCGTTGATTTATTATGGCGATCCCATGCTTAATTTCAACAAGGAATGGGTTACGATACGTTAAATTATTTTCTCGTTTAGAAGCCATTTCAAATCCGAACTCAGCATGTAAACTCGTACCGGTGAAGGTATCGACTACACTGCCACCTATGCTTTGCAGGTTGATAACTAATTGGTTCGGGCTCCATTTTGTGCGTTTAGCATGGCATTGAATAGCTAACGAGAAGACATTTATAACGATATAAGTCTCGCTGAATTTCGACAAGGAAAGAAGCTTGTAGGCCACTTTAAAGTTGACATACTTGCTCACTCAAGAAAAATAGGACGTTTCCACAGTGCGTTTTCTCTGCTGCATAACTTCGTGATACAAACTCCAAATGACGAACGGAAGATGTTTAGGGATAGTCCGAGTGACAAGGTTCAAGATGGTATAGGCCTCAGAGCTGTTGGATTGAAGGGTGGTTAAGAGATCGAGCCGCAAGTCGGCTAGTCGTAGAGCCATTTGGGTAATTAAATCTGTCACTAATTTAGGGTGTGAAGAGTGATTTTTTCTGCTATATCTCATCTGTCCTAACTCCATTTTACGAATGGGGAGATGTTCTGGAAAGCTTGTTACAACTCTTGTGATATGAGGTTTGTAGGTTTTGTTTTCGTAGATTTGTCACATTTCGAGTCATAAAGTGCTATCCCGCACAACCTCGCCACCTTGGCGCTTGAAGAGGGCGTGTTTCGGGACGCTTAAGTATCTCGCTACGAACTTCGATTGACAAACGGCCGACGACAACAAAACGACGTAACAACAAAGATTATTGTCGGGTTATGAGTCAATGATTTGTCTTAACAACCACTTAGAGGATACTTAGTATATTTTTTATCGTAGTTCTTGTAATAGGACCTATCTATTTATCGTTAATGGGGAAATCATAGTGTTTCATTACTATGGAATTGAAGATCCCAAAACCTTCTTGTATCCTTTGTGTAGTGTCGATAGGACTAGATGATGTAATAGGCTAGACGGATTATATTTTTCATTATCGTTTTGTCTAAGTCCCGTACGGGGTAAATGTTGGATTGATCTTCGCACGGGGTTACTTTCCGTGAGCCCCACGTCATCATTGTAAGAGCTTGTGTTCACAAGTCATCACCGACTTCGCCGCAGAAGATATCTCATCACCGACCTACACGCCAGTGAGAACACAATATTCAAGCTCAGCACCTTCGTAGTCATCACCGATCCCGCTTAGTAGAAGTTTTGTTATCAGCAGACTCATACGAAGAACACAAAGATCTTATCAAGTATACTGTATCCGATAGGGAACGACCCAGTCTAACTTCATTCGAAAGTTAGCAGAAGATCATAGGAGGATAAGTGAGAGTCAACTCCGATGAAGACCGATGTCTGACAAGTCTCACCTACCACAAACCTCGACCAACGGGAAGCGCCTAAGCTCTACCTACTCGACCAACTAAAGCC
This sequence comes from Lavandula angustifolia, assembly GCA_028984105.1. Classification (NCBI taxonomy): domain Eukaryota; kingdom Viridiplantae; phylum Streptophyta; class Magnoliopsida; order Lamiales; family Lamiaceae; genus Lavandula; species Lavandula angustifolia. The sequence continues at coordinate 26,288,610 of CM054820.1, forward strand.
GCTCTCATGCACGCAGAAGCAACTACTCGCGACATCATTTCGAACATACGGCCGTTTTCCTTGGACATTTGTGACACGTGGCTTCGTCCTCTCCAACGGACAAATGCCTGGGTCACAATATAAATAGAGAAGCATTTCCGAGCTCCACGCGCAGGATATCAAAGGGATTACACGCTCAAGCTTTCGAAACACTCTAGCGCCGTTCACGAAGGTCCAACGAAGAACTTGCCTTATTAGAATATTTCTAGTTATTCTCTCTGTGAGTTATTTCTTTAGATCCCTCTTCTCTATCTAAGCTCCATCGCTCATATCCATAGCTTAGAACCTTCGAAGGAGTTCACATTTCGTGGACCGTTTCTTATTGTAAGAACTCCTTCACCGTTGGAGAAAATCCCCTCCCCTTTAAACTTATGTTCGGATTGTAAAGTCGCTAACGACTATAACTTAGAAGAGTCTCGTCCAAGCATACGTATACCTTGCTAAGGCTTGCTCGTGATAAATCAACAAGACCTCCTATTCAAGCAGACCGCGGACGTAGGATCTTTCATATCCGAACCACGTTAAAAATTACTTGTGTCATTTACCGCTTTTATCGCACCGCATTCAAAATCATCTTACAAACTCATACTTCGCATAAAACGTATTTGAGAAGTACACTAGCAAAAATTATTTAACTTGTGAAAAACACGTTTCAAACTTAGACGAAGTCTTCGGGCCTACACACATATCCGCACTAAGTCTTCATCTAAGAATCAAATACCGATAAAAGCCGGGAGGGAGAAACTCGCCAGCTGACGCACTCCGACCCGCGATCGAAGGTTACTATCCGGCACCGATCATTAGTCGCAACCTATAGCTCAGCCTATCCTTCGCGTTTGAGAAAAAGAACTTGTACTCAGTGTATTCACCCCTCCCTCTACACCTGACACTCGCCTTCGGACCAACAATTGGTATCGTAGCGCTCGGCTTTCTTCTCGATCATCTCGTTCTAAAACTCCCGGTCTACTCGAACGCATCCCGAAAACGCTTTTCACCGCACAAGCATCTCTTCGTACATCCTTATACTCTCACCCATAATCTCTCATATGTCGTATTCTGATGGTACCGATGTTCTCTCGTGGAGAACTACACGGTATGGCGCGTAAGAATGGAGGCGGACCTTACATCGCCGCACGACAACACGACCGATGTCCTGGAGATGGGACCTATCATTCTCGTGATCGATAGTGTTCGGTTGCCACACGCGGGAGGTGTATGAGCACAGACCGGTGCTAAAGTTGCCCAACCTCGACCGAGTTGCGCGGAATGTAATCCCGACTACGCCGCCGATTCACACCTCGGGAGGTGCAAGACTGCAAAACGGTAAAGGAACTTTGGGATAATCTGAATAGAGTTATCTTTGACGCTGGTTTTTATGATGTTGTTGACAAATCTACAGGGAAAACAGTGTTATAAAGTTTGCGGAAGAAGAATATCTACGTTGCAAATTGGAAAACCGCAGAACCTGAGGCTTGTTTACTTGCTCAGACGAAATCCAGTGATAAAACAAGATGGTTGTGGCACAAGAGACTCGGCCACCCGAATTTCAAGACTATGAACAAGCTAGTCAAGGACTCTAAAGTCGAGGACCGCCCAATGAAGCATTTATCAAAGACGAAATTGTGAAGCGTGCTTGAAGGGAAAGCGCACAAAGAAAAGCAATCCACCAATTCCGTCACCTTCCACCGATGGAATCCTTCAACCGCTACACACGGACCCCGTTTGGGCCGGTTCTCCAGCCGACTATAAGAGGCAAGAATTATTCCCTCGTCGTTATTGATGACTACTCAAGATATACGCGGGTCATCTTCATAGCCAACAAATCGATGTCAAGACCGAAGTTACCCAACTGAAGAAACTCAAGCGTGGAGAAAGACATCAAGATACAAATAATTTGCTCGCACCGAGGAACAAAATTTCTCAACTCGTAGTAAAAGAGTACCGCGATAAAGAGGGAATCAAGCGTAGACATCAAGAACCCGCACCCTCGCCAGAACGGACTTGCCGAACGAAAGAACGTAACACTCAAAGAAGCAAAGCAAGAACGCTCCTAGCGCACTGGACTACCCTAAAAGTTCTCGGGCGCATGCTACCGACACCGCCCGTTACACTCGTAATCGCTCACTACTTACACAACAACACATGAAGACACCTTACGAACCGTGGAAAGGGAGAATTCCTTCTATTTCTCATTTCCATATTTTTGGCCGTCCTCGCTTTATTCACAATAACGGGAAAGATCACCAAGGTCTTTGATAGCAAATCTGATCAAGGAGTATTCTTAGGATACTCTCAAGTCGAAGAAAGCATTCAAAGTCTTTAACTATCTGACTCTTTGCGTGGAAGAAAGCCCTCATGTTGTCTTTGATGAGTTTGTTATTGAGGACAGGAAATCGAAGAAGACAAATAGTGAAGATGCCAAGCAGCTAGCTACGTGATCTCGCACCGAATGATAAAGCCGAAAAGATCCAACATTGTTGGGATGATGAGTCGACGATGAGGAAATCTGCACCCATCCCACAGCATCGTAGCGCGACCCGGCTGATTCCACCGAACGTAATCAACATCCGGTAACAATGGTCGACGAGGAAGCCCCAAGTGGTAACCGAGACCTCTACCGAGAATATAAACTCGTGGGGAACGACAAATGTTCCTAAGCTAAATGCCGCCGAACCCGGAAACTCGCAGATCCTAACCTTCTTACCGAATTGCTTCACCACGTAACAGCACTACCGAAATGCCTAACACTCCCGCTGACCGTATGTAAGTATTCTCGAAGAAGAAGCCAAACTCGACGTTCATTGCTTGACGCCACTCTTCCGATCTTATCATAGGAGATCCATCAAGCAACAATAAGGAAAAGATCCGAGATTAAGCCAAGGAGAAACTTCTCTCTACCCCCCGCTTCTTGTCTACCAAGAACCTCGACGATAGAGGATGCTCTTAACGATGCCGACCGGATCATTGCTATGCAAAAAGAGCCGAACCAGCTTCGCTCGAAATGAAGTTTGGGAGCTTGTCGACGTACCTGGACATAAGCACATGATCGGTACTAAGTGGGTCTTCAAAAACAAGCGAGATGAAAATAATGTCATTGTCATAAATAAGGCTCGACTTGTTGCTAAGGGATACCGTCAAGCGTAAGGAATAGACTTTGATGAAACATTCGCCCCCAGCTTTCCCCGCATTAGAAGCTATTCGTCCTGCTCCTAGCCTACGCAACGCATCAAAGATTTAAAGTATATCAAATGGATGTAAAGTCAGCGTTTCGAATGGCGTGCCAAGGAAGAAGTCTATGTGGAACAACCGCCCGGCTTTCACAGGGGACATCAGTGTACGACTTCGAAAAGCTCGTAAGGGTTAAAACAAGCACCTGGGGCTTTGTACGATACTCCTATCGACTCTTCCGCTTCGTAAAGGTTTTCAAAAGGGGACAATAGATCGCACCCCCGTTCAACATCACGTCGGGAGATGACATCCTACCGGTGCACATCTACGCGGACGACATCATTCTCGGCGTGTGAACGTGACTATATGTCAACAGCTTGAGAAAAATGATGAAGGAGAAGTTTGAGATGTCCATGACGGGGAGATGAACTATTTCCTTGGATTCCATGTGAAGCAATCAACTGACGGAATATTCATCAACGAGGCTAAATACACTCGAGATCTCCCCGAAAAGTTTCTGCCGCGACTCAAGCAAGCCGCACCAAGATCCCCATGAACACAAATTTTAAAATTGATCTGGACAAAGAGGAAGCTTCGTTAACTCTACCGATTATAGAGCTATTATCGGGTTCTTTATTATATTTAATATCAAGCACACCTAACATAACTTATGTTGTAGGTGTATGTGCAAGATTTTAGGCGAATCCCAAGCGAAGTCATCCGGACTCAAGAAAGAAGATTCATCGATATTTGAAGGGGACACTTGATGCGGGGTTATAGTATCCCGCCGATGATAACCTTATAGGAATAGGTTATTCTCGATGTTGATTATGCAGATGCGTGATAGATCGAAAGTCAACTCCGGAATATGTCGGCCCCTAGGCAAAGAAGCCGATTTCATTGTTTTCAAAGAAACAACATTCGCTGGCGACGTCCACTACCGAAGCCGAGTATATGGCTTCCGGAAGTTGCCGTACCTGCATCCTTTAGCTTCGACAACAAATGCGAGTCTATGGAATTACTTAAGATGAACTGCCCATCTACTGCAACTCCACTAGTGCAATTGCTATAACTCGTAACCTAGTTCTTCATACGAGATGCAAGCACGTGGGCATTCGACACCACTTCATCGAGAGACCATATCGAGAAGAAGGATATCGGGATGGTAAAGATCCATATGACAAACAAAGGACATACATACTAACCAAACCACGAGCCGAGAACGCATTCGTAGAATTATCGGTGAGCTAGGTCTCTCGGATCCCACCGACTCATGCCGTAGGGAGGACTCAAGACGACAGTCAAAGACTCGCATCTTTGATTCGGCCGGGTGAATCATACAAGATACGCAAGGGGGAACGTGTTCATCAGCACTACAAAGATCCTCCCGAAGTTATTACGGTAACCACCTGATCGTAAAAGTTCACCAAGAGGTTTGCGTAGTTAAAATACTTAATAGTCTCGTAAGCATGCTCGCATTTATTATATCGCCGCTTGCACTCGCAGTCTAATGAGCATTTATTTCCCGCCATTAAGTTTTTAAGGTTTAAGTCAAGAGAAACCGTTTTCATTTAAAAAGCTTAGCCTTTAATGCCGCCCCGCAACGCATTTAATGCATGCCTTCTCACCTTACTTTATCTCGTGCATATCTTACGTGGGTCTAGGTTAGAGGCGGCTAATATAATCATTCCGTTTATAACATCGCATCACAACTGCCATTAAAAAGCGAAGCTTTCATTCCAACCGTGCGATTAAAACCGGTTGATCTTCATATCTTATAAAATCTCTCGTTTTCCTCTAATCCTATCTATATTTTGCCATTATCGCACTTAGAGCAATCTTCTAGCATTTAGTTTTCGCCTCCCTTCAAAAACTCGTCTCGTCTTTTCACTCTAGCTCTTCGACTACTGTAATTTCTTAAACTTCGCTTAACTCGAATCTAACTTACTCTATTTTCAAGTGCTAACGAAGTTTCTTGCGTATATCTATTCGATTGTTCGACCCCACCCCACATTGAGGAGATAATCAAGTCCGTGGGTTCTTTTCGAACCGACGATGGTCCTACATCAAGTGCACCTTCCGTATCTGGAGCCCGTATTCTCGGTTCCTGAGGAGTCCGGCGTAGCACTTCTTGTGACAAAGTATCCCCGCTCGGATCTTTCCCGCCAAAGCGGCAGAGTTATATTATAATCATGGCCCGTGGATGATACATTTGGAAAAGTATCGTAGATCACCTACATGAGGGAAGTGACCCCTCGAAGTGGGAATCCAAACCATGCCGATATCAACATCGTGGCGCCGCTAAAGTTATCTTTCGACCTTCTTGCTTACGGGTTCTCTCCAGCTGGGCTACAAGGAGAAGGAGCTTAATGCATATATCCACCTCTTCGTGGAAAGGACGACATCTCCTTCAAGTCCGCTTGCCAAAGATCCAACTCCCGCGCGAGTACCGCGGCCTCGCATACATTGTCATCCATATCCCGACGAGTGCCGCCGGTTCATTTGATCGCCTATCCAAACCCGCACTCCACCGATGATGGTCATAGTTGATGGAGTCCAGGGAACCGGACGGAGTTCTTTGTGACTGAGCTGAAGGCTCATGCAATAAAGTTTGTCGCCACACAATCAGGAGAGCGGAGACTAATTAGTGTGGGAAAACTGCTGTGTGGGACCAAGGTGTCCATACTGATAGAGGACTCAGTATCAAATCACGCATCCATTGCTGATTCGAAATACTTCGACCGCAAGCTCATTAAGTTCAAAACCGTAGCAATGGGCCGAGAAGTCGGCGGACGTGGAGCCGCCGAGCTCAAGAGGCCTTCTACCGATCCGCCTCCACGGCCGACCCACCGAAGTGAAAGAGGCTCACAAAGGCTGGAACTTCTGAGATTCCTACAAAGCCTGCTTCTCCCCTACCTCCTCAGAAGGAAGATATTCTAGACGCTGATACGGGATCGGGGGTGCGACCCCCAAGGATAAGGTACATTGGATTAGTTCGGAGGAGACTCACCGGGAGGAGGTCGAGGAACCGGCCGGTGAAGTCTCAACCGAGTGGTCGAACATTGCGTAAGACTCGTCTCCGAGCTACAGGAGAAGTCAATGCACGTATCCCTAAAATATCGCCTCATCGTGATCTAGTCGACATCGCGATTAGGCAAAGGATCGATGTCGCTAAGATTCCCCGAATCGGGACATCCTCGAAGAGCCGATTAAGTAGCATTCTACATTGTCCTTTCTCGGCGTAAGAACAACATCTCGTAGTCGCCCATTGGGCTTGGGGGAACCCGCAGACTTAGCATCGTTCGAGGACCTAAGATCGCCCATGATTCTATCGGATCCGAGGTCCCTCCCAAACAGATGCCAAAGAGCCCTTCGCAGCCTTTGCCATCATGATGACAATGATGATGATGCCAATAATGATGAGGATCGTGCACCACCCAAGGACGCGGACCGTGGAGAATCTGCAGAGGGTAAAACTCCCAGCCGAGAAGGGCAAGTCACCACCTCCACCTCCTACATCGTAACGACCCCGTAACCTCGAAGCCCAACAAAGAGCAACAACTCATAGCCTTTGAGCGCAGGCTCTAACCTCATCATATCAGATCAAACCTATAGGTTCCGTGTCCTCAAAGTCTTTCAACCGGGCGATAAGGAAGCAAGGAGAAAAAAACCGTCTCCTAGCTAAGGATGTCCACCCGAAGGGGCGCAATACACAAAGTCTCGTACATAGAAAGTTGATGGGACCGCCCAATGATATCAAAAAGGTCTCGAAAACTCCAACTCCAAACATTTAGGAGATTTTCCGCACCGCGCCGCCGCTCGAGAGGCGGACCTAGCCGCTCAAAGTCGCAAATGCTCGAAGCTCGGCAGAAATCTTTTTTCTCGAGCAAATGACTAAGAGCTTCGCCAATGTCCAATGTATAATGGATGAGCGGAACAAGATGGCCACCTCCAGCGTGCGTAAAGCCTTGGAAAATCAAGCGGCGCCCTTAAGCTCATCCAGCAGAGACGACCGCCTCCTCGACGCACGCTCCTCAAGCGCAGGCAAGAAACAAGCAGCCTGTCATTCGACGTATCCGCAAGGATCAAGAGGCCGACTCAGGATCACTACCGTGATGCAAGCCGGCGACTTCAACACCACCACCACTTCCATCAAAGACACTATCTTCAACCTCTAGAAGGAAGTCGTAGCCCTCCGTGTCCTTCTAACCCCCGTTACTGATGATGCCAAAAAGGGGGAAGAAAGGGCTGAGGCAGCTCAGTGGTTGGGGAGTCCGAAGCAAGAGAAATCACCACGGGGGAAGGTTCACCGCTCAAGCCGGAACCGGCCCAAGCACTCCTCCCATAGTCCAAACAATCCCACCCGTCCAAACAACTCGAGTGCATGAGCTAGCCGTGGATCGGGCGAAGGATCTTCGGCTCAACACATTGAAGAGGTCGCACAATTTGTGGACCAGGAGGACGATCCCCTACTACCTCAAAGGCCCGTGAAGGAGAAAGTGACTGAATCTACTCCATCGCCTTCCCCAACGCCTAAGTTCAAAACCCGAGCAGAGCAGGAGGAATTTGATAAAATTGTTGCTCGAAGCTCCAAAACGAGTCGGATTATGAAAGACAAGTGGAGGAAGAGGTACAAAAGGCCAAGAAGAAGAGAAAGCCAAGGCCAAGATGGCCAAGTGCTAGCTAAGAAGCTCTTGGAAGAGCGTAAGAAAAAGAAGGCTCATGATGAGTAGGCTAACTCGATACCGACAATCCGCCCCTCACTCGTAGAGGATGAAGAAACTTCCAACACTTACTCCCCGAGAAGGAGGCGGAGGATAGAGCAACCCGGGAGGCTACGCAACAAGCGGCCGAATCTCCGAAGAGAAGATACTAGAGTTGCGGCCCTTGGGGAGAAGAAGAGGTTTGAAGACTCGGCAAAGATTATGGAGCTTATCGACAAAATTGCCGAGGAACCAATCCTCGATCGGAAGAAACAGTGCCTGTGGTTTCCAAGTTCTTCGTGCGAGGCACGCCAAGAGCCGCTTATCCGAAGAAGACTCCACACCACCAAGTAGAAAAGCGGATCCCCCGGAACCCGAATGAGGAATGGGAGGAGCCGAAGATAGAGTTCATAAAGGCATATTACGTATGGCAATGCTATCCCGTTGAAGTACCGGCCGAACTCTTCGACGATTTCATCAATTAGTACGACGCCAACCCGAGAGCACGTATTCACCTGATTTTATTTAAGGAGAAGCCGCCACTCGTTGCCCCACCTACGTACACCGACTCCTCCCATGACCTCTCGAGGAGTCTTATGTACGAAAGAGATTGAAGATGTGGTCGACGCTGCCGCACGCCACCATGATCTTGATCCTTTGCAGCCGAGCGATCTCGAGGATATCCGGACCCTCCGTGCCGTAATCTGCGCATCATACGGCTCGGATCTTCCCCGCCGCCAAGTCCCGCCGATTTCAAAAGTAAGATTAAGAAGTACAAAGCGATAGCAAGAGTTCTCTCTCTCTTTTTAGAAGATAGGACTCGATTGTAGTCATTTGTTATATATATCACTACCTTTCTTCCGGCCGCACAACTACTCATTTGCCTTACGGCTTTATTTATTTTACTTTATCACGACCGATCACCGAAGTGATCCGACACACACACATAACCGCTTTACTTCTATATGCCTATCTTTCACCGCCGACTACCTTGCGTTATTTGCTCGCCTTTACCAAGTCTTTTTGCTCGCAGTTCGGGACTTAAGTCTTAGAATCTATAAGTGGTTTTGGCATCATCAATTAGGGGGAAATTGTTGGGTTATGAGTCGCCGGTTTGTCTTAACAACCACTTAGAGGATACTTAGTATTTTTTTTATCGTAGTTCTTGTAATAGGACCTATCCGTTTATCCAGAATGGGGAAATCATAGTGTTTCATTACTATGTAATTGAAGATCCCAAAACCATCTTGTATCCTTTGTGTAGTGTCGATAGGACTAGATGATGTAATAGGCTACACGGATTACATTTTTCATTATCGTTTTTGTCTAAGTCCCGTACGGGGTAAATGTTGGATTGATCTTCGCAGGGAAGTTACTTTCCGTAACCCCACGACATCATTGTAAGAGCTTGTGATTACAACTCATCACCGACTTCACTCGCAGAAGATATCTCATCACCGACCTACACGCGTAAGAACACAAGTATTCAAGCTCGCACCTTCGCAGTCATCACCGATCCCGCTTAGTAGAAGTTTGGTTATCGCAGACTCGGACGAAGAAGATAGAGATCTTATCGCCTTCACGTATCCGACAGAAATGACCCAGCCTAACTTCATTCGAAAGTCGCTAAGATCATACGAGGATAAGTGAGAGTGAACTCCGATGAAGACCGATGTCCGACAAGTCTCACCTACCACAAACCTCGACAATTGGGAAGCAACCTAAGCTCTACCTAATCTCGACCAACTAAAGCCGCTCTAATGCACGAGAACCAACTACTCGCAACATCATTTCGAACATATGGCCATTTTCCTTAGACGCTTCGACACGTGGCTTCGTCCTCTCCAACGACAAATGCTTGGGTCACAACTATAAATAAAGAAGCATTTTCGAGCTCCACGCACGGGATATAAAAGGGACTACACGCTCACGCTTTCGAAACACTCTAGCGCCGTTCACAAAGATCCAAAGAAAGAACTCGCCTTATTAGAATATTTCTAGTTCTCTCTAGAGTTATTTCTTTAGATCCCTCTTCTCTATCTAAGCTCCATCGCTCATATCCATAGCTTAGAACCTTCAAAGGAGGTCACATTTCGAGACCGTTCTTATTGTAAGAACTCATTCACCGTTGGAGAAAATCCCCTCCCCTTCAAACTTAGGCTTGGATTGTAAAGTCGCTAAGGACTATAACTTAGAAGGGTCTCCGTCCAAAGCCACGCATACCTTGTCGAGGCTTGCTCGATAAATCAACAAGACATCCCGTTCGCAGGACCGTGGACGTAGGATCTCGCGTATCCGAACCACGTTAAAAATTGCTTGTGTCATTTACTATTTTTTTGCACCGCATTCAAAATCATCATATAAACTCATACTTTGCATAAAACGTATTTGAGAAGTGCACTAGCAAAAATTATTTAACTTGTGAAAAACACGCTTTCAAAATGAGACGAAGTCTTCTGGCCTACACACTTATCCGCACTAACTCTTCGACCGAGAATCAAATACTCGATAAAAGTTAGTAGCAGAAACTCAAGCAGCTGACGCACTCGACCCGCGATCGAAGGTTACTATTTGGTACCGTTCATTAGTCGCAACCTACGGCTCACTGCTCTTCGCGTTTGAGAATAAGAACTTGTACTCAGTGTATTCACCCCCCCTCTCTACACTGACACTCTTCTCCTGACCAACAAGTAGGTTGCCCGGAAAATCGGCCTGAAGTTCGCCGCGCAATTGGGTTATTGCGAAGGGGCTTGTTCGGTAGCCGCTTTCAACTTGGCATAACTTTTGTTTCGGGACCCGATTTGAGATCTCGTTTGGTTTGTTAGAAAGATAGAAGTGGAATCTACCTATTGGGTATTCGATTATTAGAGTTAGGTATTCGATTGTATACCGGAAGCACTTTTTTATGCTTGTATACAATGTGTTTTTGTCCTTACCACTATTTTATTCTCCTATCTCGATAAATATGTATATTTGCACATGTTATCCTTTATCTTGTATAAGAGTTAGATTTGTGTGTTGTGCTCGGGTATCACGTAAGACAACACAAATTGGTTGAACCGACAAGATATAAACAAGCTATCATACCGAGACAACTTAAGGATAAGTTGTCGGCTTAAGCCGCATTTTAGATAAGAAGTGGCTTGTCTTAGCCGCTTGTCTTTACCGGTACACTTAAGGTGGTCTATTGACGGATCATAGTGAGATGTGTTCTCCTAACCGACCTTAGTGGAGAACCAAGATCTCGGTGACTTAGCCGGTCTTAAGCTTGGTAAGACTTCACCGAGCGCATTCGGGCTATCTATCACTTTGAGCTACTATGGTGAACGCCATCACGACCGGATCTACGTATCTCGGGGTGCTAGTAGTTATTTGTGGCTCAGCCGGTTGTTTGTATCTTGCGCCGTATCCTAGCAAAACGGGTTGATAATATCCCCCGAGGAACTCGAAAGGATTAGCACACTAAACCCGGCCGGTTGATTAAGTTCAAAGTGTGTTAGTAAGGTCGAGTGGTACTACAAACATATTAATATTATATCGGTTTTTGAAGCATATATATATTAGTCTTCCGCTCGTAAAAATGCATCACACAAACACACACATAAACTCACGCATGCACGCACGTGTAAGAGAGAGAGACAATAATCTTTTTTCTTCGCCTTCCGACCACCCAAAGGAAGAAAAAGGCCGGGACACGATCGAAGATCCGACACTGGAGCAACAATCAAAGCCACGACAATATACGAAGGGAGGAAGGTATCGGTTTCTAACCCTCAATTATCCTTCACTGGTATCGAGCCCGGTTTGGGCTCCGATTGTTGCTGTTACATGTTTGATTAGGTTTTATTTCCATCGTTATCTAGGCTATTTTCGTGTTCGGGGCGGCCTCACGAGCCACCGTTTTGACCCCATTGTAACATTTTTCTCGTGCTTGGGGGCGACTCGCGAGCCACTATTTTTGTATTATAGGACCTATCTCGTTGTGTGATTGTACTATTTTTGTACCGTAATTGGTCCGAGAGGAACGAAAAATGAGATGAAGAAGAACCTAATTTTCGCAGCCGAAAAACTCTAGTTTTCTAGGGTTCCGCCGCATCTTGCGGCGTAGATTCCCGGCGCGTCCGATATTTGATCGATGATCGGCTTGAACCTCTGGAATCCTCGCCTTATGAGCTTCGCGTGATAGGTCATAAGAGATCATCCCATCCCGATGCGATCGAAATTGATGTCCGGAGTTAGTTGCCCGTCATGAATTGCTCGGGCGAATCATTTGAAATTGGGAAATCGAGGAACTAATCTCGGCCGAATCCATTACCCGGTGGTCGTGAGTGTTCCAATTATGTTTTCCTCTTTCAATTGATCAAATTGCGGCTCGTAAAGGGGAGAATTCGAGCGGCGAAAGCGGCAAGCCGCGCGAGGCGCGGTCTTGTGCGTACACGACGCCGCGGCGACGTTTGTCGCTGGAATTAGATCGCCCAAACACGCGGGTCGTGTTTGGAGGCAGCCGTAGACGATGAAGACGGCGGGCGCGCGGGCTCGGGAAGCGCGGCGGCGCGCGGTCCGCAACCTGCGTACGCGGCCGCGCGTTTGCGATCTGCGGCACTGCCGGCGAAAGCTACCGCAATATCGCGGCGCAGCGACGTGAGGCGGTGGCGGCAGCCGGCGCGGTGCTCGGGAAGGGCTGGAAGACGCGCGGCGGCGGTGGCTTCCGAGGTAGAAGACGCTGATGCGGCGTGCCACGCCGCCCTTGCCGACGTGTCCGCCACGCGACGCACCCCCTTGCGACGTGGCGACGATAATTTTCGGTGCGCTGGCTGCAGCCTGCAGTTCGAAGATTTTGAAGATTTCGAAGATCCGTATTTTGATCGGACAATGTAATAGTTAGGAATTACATGTTTTATAGCCCGATAACGACGCTTTAAATTTCCTATTTGCCAATTTATTTTTTATTACGCATTAGCATGCGATTATGTGATTAATTGCGCTTAGAAAAGCAAGTAAATAGGATTTATGTCGTTATTAAGCATGTTTTAATTTTTGCGAGCACGTTTTATTATGTGCGCTTAGAAATCGCGTGCTTTAGGAATTATGTGATGATGCATGATTTGTAACAAACGCTTTGAAGAAAAGACTAAGCAACATTAAATTAAATGTTAAATTAGATTCCATTAATTTGGATATTAAACACTTAATTAGACCTCCATTAATTGGACTCTACACAAAAGTAGTAAGATTATGTGAGTAAATGTCCATCTCGTGTGGCTTGCTTGTATTTTTGAGCTACAAGTTTTGTGGAGATGAGTTTTCCAAAAACAATATTTGATTATTATTGAGTAGTGGTAGCGAAGCCATAAACGTCCACTGCGTGGCTTGCGTGTCTAGTAAACACGAGTGCTCTAGAAGATAATAATTAAATAGGACGGCTAATTAGATCAAATCAACGCGGTACGGTTCGAGTAAGTATGTCAATTTCGAGAATTTGATTCTATTTTGGTCAAATTAATGGTCAATGCTTAGATGTCACCGCAGTACAATTCAATTCCCCTCAAGTCCCTTCCCGCGTTTTAATAGTGACATGGTCCGTAATATCAAACTATTAATTTCATTCGTCTTAAGAACCTAGGCGTGGATTGGAATTAAAGAGCTAGGTAAATAGCTTGGTTTAGTGTTACGCTAGTAAACGCCCACCGCGCGGCTTGCTAGTGGAATTCCTGGAGCCGTTCCGAGGTTTTTAACATCATTGTTTTTCAAAAGGTTACAATGATCGTTAATTACGAATTACGTGCAAATTATTTTTCCTTACATGTTTTTATTTTTAATTATTTTTCGTATACGTCCGTTCAAGCCGTTGTGAATGGTCTTATGAGCCGACCCTTAAAGCGGTATTGACAACTTTAAAGAGTGGAGGAGAAGCCTTACACTAATGTTCCAAAATGAGAAGATCTTGTAAGTTCTCGCACCCTCGAACCCGAACTCTCCGAAGAAGAGGCGACCGACGAGCGTATAAGGGAATTTGAAAAGTGGATGGAGGATAATGACAAGACTCATTTTGTCATTCTATCCACTATGGTTGATTCTCTTGCTTCACGCATGAAAACACGCCTCATGCGGGAGTGATATGGGATTCCAAAGCTGAAAAGTTCTGTGAGACCGACGCATCTCGTAGATTTCATCTTCTCGAGCAAGGTTACTACCTACAAAATGGCCGAAGGTGTATCCGTGCAGATCATGTTTTATATATGATCGAGCCGCTAGATCGACTTGCAAAGGTTGGTGGTGTCTTGGATCTTGCCATCAAGATAGACACCATTCTACATTCACTACCTAAGTCATATGAGAATTTCCACCTAAATGTAGTGATGTCAAGGAAAGACTACACTCGAATGAACTTTCCAAACGAAGTTAATTATCGCAGTAAGGAATCACGGGTCGACTAAAGGTAAGGGAACCCAAATCTTGAACACTACTAGAAGCTCAAGGAACCCTCCGAAAGGTAGATTCCATAAAAAAGGGCAAGAAGGCTATGAACGCCAAGAAGAAAAGTGGGAGCACGGAGTTAGCACCCACAAAGCTAGGGGTTCAAAACCTAAAGGGAAGTGTTTCAAGTGTGGTAAGGTCGGACATCGGAAGACCGAATGTCCCGACTTCAAGGCAAACCGTGAAAGGTACACGCATCACCTTAGTAACTAAAAATGTGCTTGTTTCCGCATCTACCCACGAATGGGTAGTAGATTCCGGAGCAACCGATCATGTTTGTTACACCTTGTGTGGGTTTCTAAAAAGAGTTACGGCCGATGGCGAGGTGGTGGCTTCCGGGGCAATGGATCTCGAGTTCTAGATATTGCCATAGGACATTTACATTTATCTCGTTTTTGACACTAGTTTAGTATTAAGAGATGTTTTATTGGTGCCCGACTTTAAGCGTAAACATTATTTCCCTTTCAAAACTTTTTTATTGTGGATGGTTATAGATATGTTTTTTATTATCAAATTTTGATTTCAAAAGGGAAAGATCTTATCTCGCAATGGGACTTCAAATGGATCTCTATATACTATTACGCCTAATCCATGTACATCTCGTTAATGTTGCTTCCTCATCATTAAATCCTAAGAAGAGGAAAGAACCTTCTAAGGTAAACAAAACTTATCTATGACACTTAAGACTAGGTCACATCAATCTAAATAGGATCCAAAGGTTGGTGAAATACGGATCATCGGAGTCTCTCCAAGTTGAACCATTTCCAACTTGCGAATCCCGCTTGGAAGGTAAGATGGTGACTAGGCCTTTTAAGGTAAAAAGTTATAGAGCCACATAAGCATTAAGTTTGGATACATTCTCGACTTGTGTGGACCTATGTCTACATAAGCTCGTGGAGGGTATGAGTACTTTGTCACATTTACCGACAACTACTCAAGGTATGGATATGTTTACCTTCTTCGCCACAAGTCGGATTGCTTTGAAACCTTTAAGGAATCCAAGGCGTAGTGGAGAAGAAGTTAGGTAAAAAAATCAAAACACCGTGATCTGATCGTGGTGGGGAATACCTATCCAATGAGTTCAAGGACTACTTGACGTAACGTGGGATTACATCCCAACCGACAAAGACCGGGCACACCTCGTCAGAACGGTATGTCGTAGAGAAGGAACCAAACTCTCCTAGAGATGGTTCGGTCCATGATGAGTTGGGCAACTTCGCGCGCTTCCTTTGGGGATACGCCCTAGAGATCGCAAAAAGATACTTGCCGAACCGTGTGCCATCCAAGTCGGTTAACACGACTCCACGAAGTTGTGGAGTGGGCGCAAGCCCAAAGATGCACCACATAAATATTTAGGGGTGTCCCGCTATGTGTTGAATAAACAGCCGACAAGTCGGGATTCACGCCGAGGTTATGCTATTCATATGATATCCGAAGGAAATGAAGCGGTGGTAATTTTTATGATCCTAAAGAATGTAAGATCGTGGTTAGCACCAACGATCGGTTCTTAGAGGAGGATTATATTAGTAATCATAAGTCTCGAGTCGAGATCATCCTTGAGGAATTACAAGGTGATCGAGATCCACTCACAGAGCCAATTGTGCAAGATAGAGCTCCACAAGCAACTGCACAATCTATTAACACAACTCCTGACACTCTTCGACGTAGTGAGAGGGTGATATTTATACTTGATCGGTATATGTTCACTGGGGAGACTTCTGACCATCTCTCGGTAGATGAACAAGACACTGTGGATCCCTGGACTTACAACGAAGCAGTGGGACATGTAGATGCAGATTCATGGAGAATCGCCATGGACTCGTAATTTAAGTCCATAATCTGATATGGATGTATACGAGATCACCGAACTACCCGAGGGCCAGTAAGGCCATTGGTAGTAAGTGGGTATACAAAAGAAAGAGAGGATCGAATGGAGAGACCATGGCATTTAAGGCCGTGCTAGTGGCAAAGGGTTTTACCCGTAAAGAAGGTATCACATGATCAAGTCCATTAGGATTCTCCTTGCCATAGCAAACCACACATGAACCTAGAGATCCGGCAAATAGATGTCAAGACCACATTCTTAAATGGGCACCTTGAAAAAGGTAGAGACATCTATATGAAACAACCAGATGGTTATGTGAAGGAGGGCGAAGAGCATCTAGTTTGGAAGCTTAAGAAGTCTATTTATGGACTTAAGCAAGCTTCCCCGGTTATGGCACCAGCGTTTTGACGATATTATAGGATACGCTTATTTAATTTGGTGTCTATTTATGGACTCTACACGTAATTTATGGATATGCTTATTTAATTTGGTGTCTCGTATTGATATTATAGGATAGTACATCGAAATCTAATTCCGAATGGAGCTACTATGGTTACATTAATTACATATACAATTGGTGCGCTAAACCTGAAAATAAGACCTGGGGCTTCACAATCTACCCTCAATAAAAATTCCATACCGAAATTTTACGTATCTAGGAATTGGATCTCCCGGATATTGATTCTTCATCTTCTCCTCCAACTCCCAAGTTGCTTCCTCTTGTCCGTGATGGTTCCATAGAACTTTGACCAAACGAGATCCGCTTTCTCCCTCGTGTTTTTAGTTTTTCGGCCGAGTATCTAGGCAGATCGCTCCTCATAGCTCAAGTCTGGGGCCAAGGCTACTTCGTGAAGGAAATATAAGGTCGAAATGATACATTCCTCCTTCGTATGTTGTCGTGGCTTTGATTGTTGCTCCCGTGTCGATCTTCTCGATCTCGTGTTTCGGCCTTTTCTCCCTCTGTGTGGTCATGTAGCTGGAGCAAATAAGATTGCCTCTCCTTACACTCACGCACGCGTGTATATTATGCGTATGTATGTGATATGTTTCGAACATAATACTAATATATATAGACTTCAAAAGCCAATATAATATTAATATATTTGTAGCTCATTAATTTAATTATGTTTCTAAGGGGCTTCCACATAATTAGCCCATAATATAATTAATTAATCCATCTGGGCTACTAATATTTATCAACTAATCGGCCCTACCAATTAATTTAGATAAATAACATTATTAAATAATGTAAAAATACATTAATCCATTAATAATGACTTCGAGAGACAATAAATAATTAGGCAACTAATCGGGGCCGATCGTTGATCTAATACAAGAAATAAAGTGAGCCTCAAATTAATTAATTATCTATGCCACCGTGAGCAAAATTAATTAAATAAATACGCATTCATTCCACTAGAGAATCCGTGTCGACTTACCCCTTTATCCCAAATTGAGCAAGGGCTTGTATTTTTAGACTTAATCGATCTCCGTATTTAAGATAAAATATTCGTTAATTAATTAAGCTCACTAACAAACTTTAATTAATTAACATCTTATATTCCCCGAGTAGTACCACTTGACCTTGTTAGCATACTCCGAACTTAATCGGGTTTAGTGTGCTAATCCTTTCGAGTTCCTCGGGGATATTCTCAACCCATTTTACTAGGATAGGTTGCAAGATACGCATAACCAACCCCGAGCCACAAATGACTACTAACACCCAAGATACGTAGATCCGGGCCGTGATGACGTTCACCATAGTAGTCAAAGTGATAGATAGTCAAATGCACTCACCAAGTCTTACCAAGCTTAAGACCAGCCTAAGTCACCGAGATCTTGGTTCTCCACTAAGGTCGCTTAGGAGAACACATCTCACCGTGATCCGTCAATACACCACCTTCTAAGTACCAAGAAAGACAAGCGGCCTAAGACAAGTTACTTCTTATCTAAATCGTAGCTTTTAAACCGACAACTTATCCCCAAGTTGTCTCAACTGTGATAACTGCTTATATCTTGTCAGCTCAACCAATTTGTGTTGTCTTCTCGGGATACCCGACACACCACATAAATCTAACTTTTATACAAGATAAAGGATAACATGTGCAAATATATATATTTATCGATGATAGAGAATAAAATAGTGGTGGGGATAAAACAAATTGTATACAGGCATAAAATTTGCTTCAAGATAAAATCCCAACACTTGCCGAAACTAATAACGTGCTTCGGATTTAGACGTATTTGTAATCGAGAAACATGAAACACATTGTGTATGCTTCCAAGGCGGTAGCGGTAGCGCCAATCTATAGGTTGCCGGCCCTTTTCTCTCTATGATTTTGAAAGGACCTATGAAACGGGGTTGTAATTTTCCTCTTTTCCCGAAATGCACCACTCCTTTTAGTTCCTTTCAAATCATAGAGAGAAAAGGTCTCGGCAACCTATAGATCGGGCGCTACCGCTACCCTTGGAAACATACACAATGTGTTTCATGTTTCTCGCCATTAAAAATACGTCTAAGATCCGAAGCACGTTATTAGTTTCGACGAAGTGTTGGGATTTTGGATGTTGGGATTTTCCCCCAAACGCACCACTCCCTTTAGTTCCTTTCGAATTCTAGCTATGTTCGGCATTTGTCCGCATATTACTCGTCTATCTTAGGCCTCTTTAGTTTTTTGTTTGATCGTGTCCACCTTCTCTTTCATCCGCCGCACCAGCCCGGTCCCAAAAGTTTTGTCTTGCCCACTTCGTCCCAATAGAGTGGTGATCTCGCATTCCTATTATGGGCTTGGTAGCCAAGTATCGGAGGCAAACTCCACAAGAGGTAATATGTCTTTCCAATTTCCACCCTTGCTCAGTGATTATTGCTCACAAAGATATCTTCTAAGCACTGGATTGTTCTTTCCGACCGTCTATCGGGCCCGGGGGGTGATAAGTTGTGCGTAAGTTTAATTTCGTGCCTAGCGCTTCGTGTAAACGAGGCCGTAACTATGAGGTGAATCTAGGATCACGGGCCGATGTGATGGAGACAGCACACCGTGAATGCGTACTATTTCCTTTACATATATTTTGGCAAATTTCTCCAATCCTAGCTTCATATGCACCGGTAGGAAATGCACGGATTTGGTGAGGCGATCAACCATGCACCCATACGGCGTTGTTTCTACGTGCCGATCTTGGCGTACTCACTACAAAATCCATGTTGATATGCTCCTATTTCCACTGTGGATCGGTAGCGGTTGCGTGTGTTCCCATATGGTCTTTGGTGTATGACCTTAACTTGTTGACAAGCAAGACATCTCTCTATGAACATCGCCACATCTCTTCACGCCTCTCCACCGTAACTTCGCCTCGATCTTGATACATCTTTGCTGCTTCCCGGGTGAGCCGTATAAGGGGTATCGTGGGCTTCACTCAAAATCTCATTCCGAATGTCTTCATTCTAGGGTACACACAACCTTCCGTCGAACATAAGGGCGTTATCGTTTCGAGAATTCCTTCGTATCTCCCGATCTCGAGGAAAGGCGCATCTTCTCTAGGAATTCGTCCAATCTGGGCTTCAATGATTCTTCCTCGTAGGCCGGAGAGTAGCTACTATGGCGGCTATACATCCGGGCACCTCTCGTGGAGGTTGTACGACATCCAAACTTAATCCGACAAAGTCACGAATTAGTTTCTCTTGGTTAGTGAGAATGTATCCCAATCTGGCCTTCGCCTTCGACTTAGGCATCTCGCTACCACATTTCCGTTTCCTGTGGTGGTAGTTTATCGTGCAGCCATAGTCTTTACTAGTTCTAGCCACCTTCTTTATTTCATGTTCAGCTCCTTCTATTCGAAAAGTACTTCAAGCTCTCGTGATCAATGAATATTTCACACTTTACGCCATAAAGGTGGTGTCTCCATATTTCTAGTGTATGGACCGTCGCGAGTAGGGTAATTTAACTCATGAGGCTTCAGCTTGTCGAGATGTATATGCTATCACCTCTCCTTATTTCATCGGGCGCTTGTCGGAGTCTTCCAATTCCTAACCGCGCCAACCTTAGCTTGGTAAACATTGATTCCTTCACCGTTATGATGTGACCGAGGAATATCACCTCTCTAAGCCAAAACTCGCACTTGCCGAACTCTGCAAATAGCTTCTCCATTCGCAGCCGCCTCCGTGACAAGGCACAGTGTTCTTCGTGTTGCTCATCATTTTTCGAATAAATGAGGATGTCGTCGATGAATACTAGGGAAAATTTGTCTAGGTATTGGTGAAATACCCCGTTCATCAAGTCCATGAAGACTCACCGGTGCATTTGTTAGTCCAAATGGTATCACAAAGAATTCATAGTGGCCGTATCGCATTCTAAAAGCCGTTTCCGGATATCTTCCTTCCTAATCCTTAACCGATGGTAGCCGGATCTCAAATCAATCTTTGGAAATTCGGCTGTTCCTTTTAATTGATCGAATAAGTCGTCTAACCTTGGTAGTGGATACCGGTTCTTGATAGTGGGCTTGTTTAACTCTTTATAGTCGATACACGTTCCGAGTGTACCATGTTTCTTCTTTACGAACAACACCGGCGCTCCCTAGGGTGATACACTTGGTCAGTATGAAACCCAGTCCAATAACTCCCGCAGCCTGAACCTTATGTTCTTGTAGTTCTTTCGAGGCCATTCGTATGGCGCCTTAGATACGGGTGCCGCTCCCCGGTTCCAAATCGATGGTAGACTTGAGTTGTCTATCGGGTGGCAATCCCGGGAGGTTCTCCGAGAACACATCCTGGGAACTCGCGAACAATCCCAACCGTCTCTACCGTCTCCTTTGTCTCATCAAGGCTTGTGATAAGGAAAGCTTGACCATTACCTCTTCGATTAATTTTGGAGCTTTCAAAACGTAGACGACTAGAACTCCCCTACCCAACGTCTGCGCCGTGAAAAGTTATTTCTTCCGTATCAAGAAGTTGGAAGATAATATTCCTATCATGACAACCTATGGTGGCTCGGTTTTTGGTTAGGTACCATTCCTAAGATTACGTTAAAGTCCCCCGATAGCAATAACATACGCCCCGCATTAAAGTTCTCGCTACCAATATTCAGCCTTAGGTTCAAGCACTTAAACCTAGAAGTCATTGTCCCCTTAGGTGTATCACTCTCAATAGTGCTATCTGTTCTTTCAAAGATCTAAGTTCAACAATTTACAGTCGCTCCGATATACAAAAGAGTGAGACGCTCCCTAGTATCAAAAAGTATAATAACAAAGGCCAACGATATTGATAATACCAACCAGGTTTCCCTCATTCCAAGAAGGTTCCTCCCGGCATTTAGGGCGTAGGCTCTAGCTCGCCGGGCTATTGTCGGGCACCGGTGGCCTTTGGTACCGCCGGTGGTTTTCGGGTTTCGCTATCGTGGGTTTCCCTGTGCTGTCATTGTGGAGCCCCCGCGGTTTCCCCCTTGATTGGTGCAATCCCTAGCATAGCGCCCAGTCCGTCCATATTTGAAACAAGCTTTGTAGCCCTTCGGCATTCACCCGAGCTGGGTTCCTCCGCAGTTGGACTAGGGAGGCCTACCCTTGCCTTGTTGCGACCGTTGTGGCTACTTTTGGGGTTGTCTATTCCATCGCCAAGGTCTATTGTTGTTCCTAAAATTTCCTCTCTCACGATCATCCCATTTTCGCTTTCCTTTTCCGCCATCGTAGGATGTTACATGTCCCGTTGGCGCGGGAGCTTTTACTTTTTTGTTTCGGTGCTAGTAACTCAACCGTACGTGCCATTCCTAGCAATTGTGGGTAAGTAGGGGTACCCATAGTGACGAGGGATGTTCGGATCTCCGGGAGTAGTCCCTCCCGAACCCGTTGACCCTATCTTCCCTTATAGCTACTAGGTCGCGCATACCTTGAGAGCCGGGTGAAAGCCTCGGTCATACTTGGCCATCGCTCCTTCCCCTTGTTGAAGATTACGTAACTCGCTCCGCTTTCACCTCGCGGTGGAAGCTTGGGACGTACTTTTCAAGGAGCCGGATTTCGAAGTTTTCCCGTGTAAAATTAGTGTATCGCTCGTCATCATTGTTTGTCTAACCGATTCCCACCAAGAATCAACCTCATCCACTAGCTGGTACGCTACACATATCACCTTATCCTTGTCTTCCCATTCAATGTAAGTGAAAATCCTTTCGATGCTTTAATCCACTTCTCACCTCTCTTCGGCTTTGCTGCCCACCGAATACCGACGGCCTTTCTTTCCTGCTGCACCTTTGAGGGTAATTTGCATAGGTCTCCCCGGTTCATGTCAGTTGTCCTCGTCCTCCCGTTCTTCCTCCTCTAACTCTAGGCATTCTCGAGACATTGACATGCTAATCAACAAAGATTTTTTATCACACTCACCATACAAGATGTGTTGTAGGGAACGTAGGGAAAGAACCTACACACAAAACACTAATCGAATCATAATTTCATTAATATTTCTTAAGCATTAGAACGCCTCCGTAGAGGACTCTTGAGTACAAAAAAATAAGTCTTTATACTAGGCCTAAAATATTAGTCTGGCGAACATGAAATCAAAGCTAACTATCGGCTTCAACATGCAAAAAATAAAAATAAATAACGGATGGAAGGTTCCATAAAAAGGGAAAATGACTTTCACACCTCACAATTTTAACAAAGGTAACAAACAAAAAAGTCGGAGATAAAAGGGTCAACAATCAGCCGATGCACGAAATCATGTACTCGTTATCCGAGTCCTCGTCTATCTCTCCCATCAAGTCTTCTATCGGTCCACTACCAATTCATCGAACCAATCCCTAGCGGATCTCTTCCTCGTCCTACCTCATGTGCGATGCCCTTAGCGGGTCCCTTTGGTTGGTGTAGAGGGGGTGAATACACCCAAAAACCGATTTCTCAACTTAAACACGAACAACTTTAGGATAGGGTTGAACCGAACAAGTTCGGGAGTAACTGATAAGCCGTTCTAATCGTGCGGCAGTGACCGACTCAACCGAGATACGCCACCGACTTAGAGTCGAATTCACTATCTTCCGTGATAGAGTTCAAGAGTGCGAATAGTTGTAGGCCCAAATTCGGCTGAAAGTTAGGAAAATGTTTTTATCAAAATGGAGCCAGACGAGTCCAACTCGCTAAGTTTGCCGAAACTTAGTTGAATGATTTTAAAAGATATTTTCAAGATGAACAATAAATCAATGCAATAAAAATACAACACAAGACACGTAGATTTTAAAGTGGTTCTGGATCCAACAATCCTACGTCCCACTGCCTCGAAAGATCGTGAAGCTATGGCGTATTATACCGAGATAGTCTCCCGTTTGCTACAGACCTGGACAAACACCGGTCTTGAGATTTATACCGAACAAGTCTCGCCTTATAGTGGTTATTAAACTAAGTGTTTGAAAAACTCTCCAACAAAGGAAGGAGTCCTTTACAATAAGGATCAGGTCTGTAGGAACTCCTCCGTCTAAGCTAAGGATTTGGGCCTTCATCGAGCTTAAAGTTAGGAGGGATAGCGAACAAGGATGCTGGCTTCTAGAACGACGAACGACCGAGTGTAAGCTTTGGGTCTCGTGTAACGCCGTTCGATATGGAGGCTAATTTAATCGATTCAACTTCTGGTTCCCCTTAAGAGCGTAAATGTAGTCTTTCACCTGGAGATTGATTCTTCAAACTTTGCAGAAGACTTCAGTTTCTCAAATTTCGCTCATGCTTGAATACTGTGTTCTTGGTTTCTCGTTGGTTCTCGTGGAGCTTCAAATTTGATTTATCCCTCTATATTTATAGAGAAGAGATTAGGATAGATCCGTTGGAGACGACGATCCTTTGTCTCTCTCCTCGCAGGTAGCTAACGACTCTTTTAAAGTATGGTAGTGCACGGCCCTTTCCCTCCATTTCTAGAAAGTTGTTTGACTTGTAGCTTTAGTAGATATAGGGTAAGTGGGTGCTCCATTGGTCAAGGTTCGTAAAGTGGTTGAGACAGTAACAAACTTCAAGGAGATCCGAGCTTAACTTCTTTTCCTCGTATTGACTTCCGCCGATTTAACTTTTAAAGATCCCGATAGGCAAAAGACTGCGTCCGACCGTTGCCGAGTCTCGATCTCTAATTCCGTAGCATGCTCGTGCCGAGTCGACTCTACTATAGATCAGCCCCGAGTCCACCGAACTACTCCCCCGAAGTTCGGGCTCCACCGACTCCTTTCCAAGCATACCGCTCCCGGCCGAGTCCAAGATCACCGAGTCTTCTACTTCGCCGCTATGCATATAATCTACCGAGTGTCTGAACCAGAGCAGTAGTGTCTACCGAGTCCGAAACCTCGTAGACAAGAACAGATACAACGAAAAGGTTCACCAATCAATATAGGGTTTTCGGGATCTTCAAATCTTCATGAACGCTTAGGAGCACAAGGCTACCGAGTTAACTTGTCACCGAGAAGACCGAATCATTTCCCAACATTTTCTAACATCACGAGGACATATAATCATCACCCAACATTTTCCCCTATTTGATGATGCCAAAACCTAATAACCTCGACAACTAATCAACCGAACACTATGACTTATCGAAATGTGCTCCTTACAAATATTACAAGTGGGATCGCCGGAGTTGTTCTTCAAGTGTCCTAGACCACTCGAGGGATCGGGGCAAAAACTCGTGAACCCTATACAGTAGTCTAATCAACAATTTTCCCCCTATCTTAACAACATTTTCCCCGAACACTAACAAGTCTAACAGAATCTAGCTAAGCAACCACCGATAGTAAATAACAACAAACAGTGTAAAGTGAGTCAAAGAATCACTTCGCGATTCTGAGTGTTAAGATAAACAACACTGCTATTCTGTACAATAAGGAATTGTCAAAGCCAAACAAAGATGTTATATATCTAGGAGCACCAAGATGTATACATCTCTCGCTAGACTAAAAGAAAAAAGAAAGATACAAGGAGAATACTACAAGTGCAATCATTCGAACTCGCTTGATCCTCGCCTTTGAAATCTTATGATCAAAGTTTCAGGAAGAGGCACTCCATACATGCGGGAGTGTGATCTTTCTCAAAGATAGTATCTCAATAAAGTCCGCCGGGTCTTTCTTCATCTAGAAATTTAGCTTCAAGCAGTCATTCCTTCACTTCTTTTCTATCACTCCATGACTGGACGGATCCGTTCTGGGCCTTTCATGAAGGGCGGAGTTTGGGATCGTGAACTCGACTTCAACATTTTCCTGGACGTATTTTTTGAAGTCCGGCACACATTTCTCAGATCAGCTCTCATTAGCCATTCCGTATACGCCACTCGTCTTGTGTTTCTCAAACCAGTATCTCCGTAAGTAGTTCCTCTCTACGAATTCGACTTTCAAATTCTCTCCTATCTCTCGAGTAACTTCCCTACCTAAATCCATTCATCCACTCTGGGCCATCCGCGAGTCTTCGTAATCGTAGGGCTTTCCGAATTCTTACGTGTATTTGTAGGGAATGTCAAGATTTGGTGGATCCTCTAACTCGCTCTTTTTTCGGGCCTCCCACCGAGAGCTTCAAGATCGCCCGGCATTCTTCATTCTCTCTCGTGCCGCCTATCCGCCGAGCTTTTTCACCTCCCGTATAGATATCTCATTCCAACCTGAGCCTAGATCTCTTCCATTTCTTGTTCCCGGGCTCTCTCTCGAGGCAAGATAGGAGGGCTTCATGAGGTGGCTCTTCTCCGAGCCGCCAGGCGCGGATGATTTTTCTGGATGTTCCCTTACCTACCCACCGATCGCCGGGCCGCTTTTTCTCCTTTTTCTTTCGCCGCCTTCGCCGAAAGCTTGAGCGCTCTAGAGGCAAACCTAGTTCCAAGTGTTCTTGCTCCACCGAGCCTTAGTTTTGCCTTTAGCGTGCTTTTTCGGGTTTATTCCGCGGCTTCTCAGCCTCTCAGCTATCTCCCCTAGCGCACTTCATCTGGCCGGCTATCTCGAGCCTCTCTCCTGGGAAAGTTGCGAACCTCCCGAATCCTTTCTTCAGAGGGAGGGGCTGGGAGTTTCGCAATTTCTTACCTTTGCCGTCAACTCGGAGGAGGAAGAGGAGGGCTTCTTTCCTCTCTTCGACTCCTCGCCGCATACTTACCAACTTCTTTATAATATCTCAAGGGAGCTTCGAGTCGCGCGAGTCGCGACTTCTTCTGGCCTCGAGCCACTCGGCGCCGGGTCGTAGGTGCCGCAGCCTCGCTCGCCGAGACACCCCGGGCCCGGCCAAAGCATGTGAAGGTCCAGGGCTGGGGCGCATGGACTCGAGTCTCGAGATGCCCCCGCCACCGGCCCTGCATTCTTTGGAGCCAAGACGCCTCCTAGTTCCTTTCTCAATCAATCCTTCCCCTTTTTGGCATCAAGAAATCGGGTGTGGGGGAGGAACCGATACTTTGTTGTTCAAAGTTTCTTGTATGAGTTGGATAGATCATCCAGCAGTATCAGTGGTACCTTCGCGCCTTCTCATGCAGCTCCATTTCTCTCAAGCAGCGAAGCTGATCCATCGTACCTCTTATGTGGAGAGATCAACAAGCACTCGCCTAAATTTCCTTCACCGCTTCTCTCCACCTTCTCTTCAATAGCCTTCCGAATATTTTCCAAGACGATAAGTTAGCGGCCTGAGGATGAGCGCGTGGACGGATTCAAATGGGGGAGCGGTTTGGGCGGCCTTGTAACCATTCGGGCAGCTTTAACCCCGGCCTTCCCCCGACCGTCTGCAGCCAGCTTTCATCAAAGCCGCCCGCGCATGCCTGCGGCACCTCGGCCGTATCGTCGGAGTAAGTCGTGGACCGGAGATGTTGAGGGATAGCGGGCCCCGAGTCCCCAGCCTCCGCACTCCGCGCCTCGCTGGTTTGCCGCCAAGTTTGGTGGACGCGCTCGGCGAGTAGGCGATTCCGAGTGCCTTGGTTCCCGCCGCTCCGCCACCGATTTCCCGAACGACGCGCTTCGGCCGGCACGCAATCGCCTCGGTGCGCATTCGAGAAGTAGCTAGGGGGTGGTCTGCTCGCCTCGATGTGGCCGCCACCGTCCCGCCTGGGACCAAGGATGCCGAGTGGAGGATCAGCAACAGAGAGTGCAGTGGCAGTCTCTCGTCCGGCTGAGCTCCCTCATCATGCCTCCTGTGGCCCGGTCACGGGGCGGGTCCCGACCATTCCTGGGCCGACCCATCCGGAAGAAGCTTCGGGCCGAGGACAATTGGTTCTGTCATCTCAAGCATTATGCAGCATGGCCGCCCTCGCATCTTCGAGCCTGCCGAGGTCCGATGGCTCTAATAGCCAATCTTTCCTCCTCGATCGCCCTTCCTTCCCTCGGGAAGCCGGCTCGCAGGAGTGGTGGGATGATAAGTCTCTTCAGGTTGTGCTATCCCCTGGAACCTTATCGCATATGGAGCCTCGCCCCGCCTTGCAGTGGCAGAACAGCACCGTGGGCAGCGATCTCCGGAATAGTATTCAACAATCTCTCGGGAGGCTTGGATTTTAGAGCCGCGGGCCTCCATCCCGATAGATCTCCCGACTCGAGGCCGCCTTCCCGAGTCCTCAACTTCAATAGGAGATGCCCGCTTCTTAGCGTACGGGATGCGCGAGTGGCGGACGCCTGGGCCTCTCAAGGTCTGGAATTTCTTCACCCAATATCTTTACCAATGATTCTCGGTCCACAAGACTACCATGTTCGCTGGAGATAGCCTTTCTCCACCGACCGTGCCTTCCTCGTAAGACTCGGCCCGTCCCTCACCAAGAGGCGGCTCAAGCAATTACGGCCTCCGCCTCCGCCTCAAACTCCTAGTAGGCACAACCTCGCCGACTTTCTTCAAACGCCTTTTTCGTTGGCGCCTGTGCTGATTTGGGAGGGGACCTCTTCTTCGCTGGGCATGGAGGTCTCCGCAGTCCCAGCCTGTGGCACAGCCGGGCCTTGAGCCGACCAATAGTGGTGGTCGCCTGCTCGAATCCCACTTTCACATTAAAGTAAGC